>APFE031678856.1:8388-44143 GCA_000404065.3 Pinus taeda
TCACCAAGCAAACCTTTCAACCAAACTGCCTCTTTGCAAGCATGAGAAGCAGCAATGTATTCTGCTTCAGCAGTGGACAAAGCAACAATGTTCTGTAGCTTTGACATCCAGCTTATAGCTCCACCTGCAAAACTAAAGACGTACCTTGAAGTTGATCTCCTCTTATCCAAATCACCTGCAAAATCGGAATCAACATATCCACAAACATATTCACTACTCTTATTGTAAGAAATACAATAACTACTTGTGCCTCTCAAGTACCGAAGCACCCATTTCACTGCTGACCAGTGTTCTTTACCCGGATTTGCCATGTACCTGCTGACAACCCCAACTGCATGAAAAATATCTGGTCGCGTACATACCATCGCATACATTAAACACCCTACTACATTGGCATAAGGAATTCGAGACATATAATACTTTTCTTCATCTGTATTAGGACATAAACTCGAAAAAAGCTTAAAATGGGAAGCTAAAGGGATCGACACAGGCTTCACATTGTTCATACCAAACCTCAAAAGTATTTTCTCAACATACTTCTGTTGTGATAGCCATAGCTTACCATTGCCCCTGTCTCTGAAAATCTCCATGCCCAAAATCTGTCTTTGCTCCTAGATCTTTCATATCAAATGTCCTTGCCATCTGAGCCTTCAACCTGTTGATTTCTTCTATGCTTTTGCTTTCTAAAAGCATATCATCAACATACAATACCAATATAATGAATATGCCATTATTCAACTGTTTAAAATAAACACAATGATCATATTCACTTCTAACATATTTCTGACTCAACATGAAAGAATCAAACTTCTTATACCACTGTCGAGGCGACTGCTTCAGGCCATATAATGACTTCTTGAGCCTACAGACAAATTTCTCATTGCGATGCTGAACAAACCCTTCCGGTTGTTCCATATATATTTCCTCATCTAAATCACCATGTAGAAATGCAGTCTTAACATCTAACTGCTGCAACTCTAAATCAAGCAAAGCCACTAATGCTAACACAATTCTAATTGAAACAATTTTAACCACTGGCAAAAAAATCTCATGAAAGTCAATACCAGCTTTCTGAGAAAACCCTTTTGCAACCAGTCGCGCTTTGTACCTGTCTTCCGTATCATTCACACCTCGTTTCAGCTTGAAGACCCATTTACACCCCACAGTTTTTCCGCCTTTCGGAAGCTCCACCAGATCCCATGTGTCGTTCTTATTTAAGGCCATCATTTCGTCCTTCATGGCTGCTTTCCACTTGTCACTTTTCGAACCTTCTATTGCTTCCTAATAGCACAAAGGTTCATTGTCATTAGCAGTAAATGCAACAGAAGTGACATAATCATCATACCTTCTCAGTGGCCGTTTGATTCTTGTCGACCTCCTTAAGGATGTTTCTGGCGCTTCCACGATTGGTTGACTACCACCTGTAAGAACTCCTTTCCGATCAGTATCTGAGACTTGTTCATGATCTAAACCTGAACCCTATTCATATTCTGATTTTGAAACCTGTTCATGACTAGTATCTGAACTATGGTCATCATGACTATCGTTAGAAATGCTATCAAACTGAATGCGCTGAAAGTCAGATACATCATCCTGTTTCAATCTACTATCTACATCTAACTGTACAAGAGAGGATTCATTAAAATTTACATCTCTGTTGATGATGATTTTGCGGGTAGTAGGATCCCACAATCTATATCCCTTTGTTCCAACACCATACCCAACAAAGATATACCTTTTAGACTTTGGATTTAACTTAGTTCGTTGATGTTTAGGCACTAGAGCATATGCATCACAACCAAACACTTTGAGTTTGGAATAGTCACAAGGGTGTCCTTTCTATACCTCTTGCGGAATCTTGCAGTCTATGGTCGTTGATGGAGATCGGTTGATCACATAACAAGTTGTTGTCACTGCTTCTGTCCACAACTCCTTTTGCAACCCGGCGTTACTCAGCATACTCCTTGCTCTCTCTAGAAGAGTCATGTTCATGTGTTCAGCAACTCCATTTTGCTGAGGAGTATAAACCGTGGTCTTATGCCTCTCGATCCCTGCATCCTTGCAATAGCTGTCAAACTCATTGGAAGTAAATTCACCACCATTGTCAGTTCTTAAACACTTTATTGTTCTACCAGTGATGTTTTCTACCAATGCTCTAAACTGCTTGAAAACTGAAAAAAAAAACATCAGACTTTCTTTTCAACATGTAGACCCACACCTTCCTAGAAAATTCATCAATAAATGATACAAAATAAGACGAACCACCATATGAGGTTGTAGGGGCTGGTCCCCAAACATCTGAATGGATATAATCAAGTATGCCTTTACTAGTATGTTTGCATGTTTTAAACTTTTGTTTACTTTTTTTTCCAAACAAACAATGCTTACAGAAATCTAACTTTCCAAACTTCAGATTTCGAAGTAACTTGCGATCAGCCAAAATTTTCAACCCTCTTTCACTCATATGCCCCAATCTTTGATGCCATAAGTGAATGGAACTACTGTCATGTTCAGACACAATAGACACAAAATCTGACCCTGTACCTCCTGCTAACTGAAATAGATTTCATGCTTTCTTAGCTTTCATTACTAGTAAGATGCCTTTGTAAATTTTCATTACTCCACCTTGAATTACAATTTTATATCCATTTGAATCAAGTGTGCCTAATGAAATCAAGTTTTTTCTTAAATCTGGTACATGCCTCACATCAGTTAATATTCTAGTTGTCCCATCAAACATTTGTAGTTGTATGATCCCAATCCCAGCAATATTATAGGTTACATCATTACCCATGTACACAACTCCATCATTAATTGATTTATATTCCTTAAACCATTCTTTATGGATACACATGTGGTTTGATGCCCCGGAATCTAACAACCAATTTTGACCATGATTTGACACATTAAGTGATAATACTTCATCACTCATACCTGAACCCGATGTCGAACCTGTATCTGTCGTATTCACCTCCTTCTTCTCTATCGAAGATTCTGCTTTTGAAGTTTGTTGCTGTCGCTTCCAACAGTCCTTCTTTAAATGCCCTGATTTGCCACAAAACCAGCACTTTAGCTTACTCTTCTTCCCTTTCGACTTTGAACGTGAGTTGCTCGGCTTCCTGGGGCGTCTTTCTTTCGAACGACCTCTAACCATCATAGCTTCTGATGTAGAGATTTCGGAATGCGACTTCCTCCTTGTTTCTTCCGATAATAAGGATGCAACTACATCATCAAACTCAATAGTTTCTGATGAACTAAGACTTATAGAAGTAACAAAATAATCCCATTACTCGGGCAACGAGCACAATAAAGTAATAGCTTTATCCTCGGATGGAATTTTTACTTTTATACTTTGTAATTGCACAAGAAGAGTATTAAAAGCATTTAAATTATTAGCAATCGATGTACCTTCCTTCATTCGCAAACCGTACAATTGTCGCTTCAGGAGAATCCTATTGGTTAAGGATTTGGTCATGTACAGTTTCTCCAGTTTCGTCCACAAACGAGCAGTTGTTGTCTCCAACACAATATTAAACAGGACATCATCAGCTAGACACAGTCAAATAGCACTAATCGCTCTTTCATCCATCTCGGCCCACTCACTATCTATGATGTTGTAAGGTTGTTTGGCCTTGCCCAACAACGCCTTTGCCATGCCATGTTGGACAAGCAATTCATGCATCTTCACCTTCCAGATCTCGAAATTATTCTTGCCATTAAATTTCTCAATTTCAAACCGGGCACTTTGAGTTTTCGCCATTTGTATCAAAAAACACAATAATCTCCAATACCAACGTTTAAATACCAGCAATTAAAAACAATTGCCTATGCCTTTCTGTCTTTGCCCTTAAAAAAAAATAAAAAAAATTGTTTGCTTGTTTACTGTGCAAATTGGGCAATAAAAAAAAATTAATCTCAACACAAAACTTCTTGGTTTATTTGCACCAATTTACCATTTCTAACCAAATGACCCGAACATTGAAGTATTAAAGCCAATTTTAAAACCATGCACCATAACCCTTATAACTCCTCTTTTTGTTAAAAAAAAAATAATTACGTACTCCCTTTTTTTTTGTTTAATGGCATTAAAAATAAGTACGTAACTAAGGTTAATGATACAAGCCTTTTCTGATACTCGTATTGTGTGAACAGTAGTAGATATTCCGATCAATAGTAATAACAACGATAGATCATTCTACTGCTAGTAACATTTTGTTACATGTGGACGGTTTTACATTTGACCGCCGACTGCCATGTTTCGTCACCATCTATTTCTTTTTCTGCTGCTTTACATGAACCTGCATAATGATTTTTCTGTACTCAAAAGTTTTATCATGGACCACCGACGACTGCAAGCTATTTCAGCACAATTCCTACCTGCGGGTTTAATGAGACAGCGTGCACCTGATTCAAGCTTTGAAGAACCGACTCCTCTGTCAACGCAGTTTACCAGCATACCAGGCAGTGCCCGCAAACGATTCGCGCAGCAGTAAACTTCACGCACAGCAATGAACCAAGCTCAACGTTCTGCAACAGGTCAACGGACAGCCAGCGCTCCACAGTAACCTTAACACGCAGAACAACCATACGCTCTCCAGATTAGCGCGATGCTGAACAAGGTAGTCCGTTGCAACATATCACTGCTGCCCATGCAGCAAGCGATGTTATTCCTCCACGCAGGTAACCAACTCCATGCGATCTCCAGCACGCACCTCTAGCAGGTAATCTCAGCACGTCCAACACGCAGACTCCAGGACGCCACGCACAACAATCAACAGCACCAGCACTCCAACATTGCTCTGATACCACTTGTTGGAATCCAGAGGCACAACATAACCAAATAAACACACAGCAGAATAAATCTAGCACATAAAACACAAGAGTTTAACGTGGTTCACCCAACCAATCTGGGCTACGTCCACACAACATAGGCATCAGGAATTTATTAATCAAAAACAGGAGATTACATCATGAAATCCTCACAAAACTCTCACCCTCTTAGCAAACCATCCGAATGGTTGCCTGTTATATAGCATAGAGAATCTAACAGGCTCATTAACTCACTCACATCAAATATAGGAGGCATTAACTCCCTCTCCAACAACCTGGAACTAATCTAGGAACTGAATTTTTATTGTTGTCATCAGCTGAGATTTTTCCTATTTTGCTCCAAACAAAAAATCTCAACATTATCATACATATTTAAATAGATGGTTATATTTTAAATAATATAGATATTTATTTTTTATATAAATTTTTGTTTTTTAGTTATGCATATAAGTATTATTAATTTAAAATGAAATTTTAATTAAATTAAATTTAACCTCAAATAATATTCTATAATATTTTTAATCAAATTTACCAATCATAAAGTCATAAAACTAAAAAGCATATTGAAATTTATACCATTCTCTTGTTTACGGGCTACCAACCACAATACCGAAGGCAAGTTGTAACGCCGGTTTTCAAGCTTGACATATTGGCCATCCAAATTCATAATTTTAAATACTAACTATCTGCGATGAACTTATAATGCCGATTTCCATAAACCCAATGATATCATCTTATTATGCCGATTTCCACAAACCCAATAATATCCTCTTCGTTGTCAGCGTACTTTTTATTACTTTTTGATCAATTTTCATGTCTATTTTATTAATGATAAATGGGAAATTAATGGTTTATAAAAAAAAAAGAGTTAAAAACATAATAAAATTATAAATATCTTAATATTATAAATAAAATATTTTAGTCAAATTAATTATCCAAAATAAATTATTACATATTTATAATATTTTTTTATTAATTAAAAAAAATTATAAATTCTTTTATTAATTTAAAAAGAGATCATTTAAATTTATATCCTAATTGATTACATGAAATATTTTCATATAAATTAATTTACGCATCAAAACCATTATTGCATAATGTTATATTAATATTAACAAAATAATAATAACAAAGAAAAAATGTAGGCAGATTTCAATTTCCACCATTTACATCAATTTTATAATGATAAAGTAATTGAAAGCTAAAAATAAATCATTTTTAGTATGATAAAGATACGTAATTCCTTCACCATTGAATATAAAGTTAGAAAGACAACATGTAAAAATAATATTATTTATAAAGTTAGAAAAGTAAGATGCAAAAATAATATTATTGATATTACATAATATCAAATTCATTATATGTTTAATTGAAATTTAATATTTAAAACTAAATATATTAATAATATTAATTATTATTTAATTTTAAAAATATAAAATTTTAAACCATATAAAACAAAATAAAATTTAAAGACAATTAATCAATAATTAATAATAAATATATTTTATTTTATTTAATTTGAATTTAATCATTTCATAAAAAAAAATACATATTCTTAATTATTCCAAATTAGTTTTTATAAATCATAATTTCACCTTACAATTATTACACTTACCTATATACTCTTAATAATACAAAGTATATATGCAAAGCTTATATCTAACAAAAATTATTAAACATGTTATATGCAAAAACTTATTTCTAACCAAAATTATTAAACATTAACAAACAAATGTTGATGATGATGATGATAGTGGTTAACGTCCACTGAGACCAAATTGGTCTATCAGACCTATAATTTTCTTAGTTTTTAATTGTCTGGCTTCTCGTCTTTCTTGGCGAGATTGATGTTGTAGCTTTCTTATTTTTCTCTACGGTCTTCCAACTTCCTGTATCTTGCATCTCCTTCATCTCTTCTGGTTCTTGGGACATTGGTGTCTTAGCTTTGCGATCTATTGTGTTCGTCCTCTTGAAGATAGACGAAGAAGAAGTTTGGCCTAGGAGATCTGCTTTGCTGTTAAATGAAGATTTATTTTGTGTGGTATACGAATCCTCATAACTGTTGCTGCTTGAGGGGTTGTCGAATTCACTTTTTGTTGTTGGGCAAGGCTTTCTCCCTGCTTGTCTTGAGAGTTGTTTCTTTCTTGTGATTCAGAGTTTTCTATAGAGTATTCTTCTTTGATGACAATGTAGTGTTCTTTTTGTGCTCCTTCCCACCATGTAGATCTGTGGTGGTTTTTTCTAGCAGAATTTTTCTGGGAGGCTTTTGGGCAATTTTTGGCTAGATGGTCCGTCTCAAAGCAGGATCGACATCTGAAGAGGACACTTTCATAATCCAGTTTCTGGTTCTACACATAGTCTTTACTTGTTAGGTTTATTTCTGCTGGGAATCCAGCACTGATGTCCATTTCCACACAGATGTGTGCATAGGTGGTTCTGGCATATTCCTCTATTTCTGGGCACCTGCACTAAAATTTCCCATTTGCATTTCCAATGGCTTTTAGTGAGGAGAGATTCCAGAGATGCAAGGTTAGGCTTGGCAATCTCACCCAAACTGGTGTTGAGGTTATGGCTGTTGTTGAGGGATCGAATGATGGGTTCCATGGCTTCATGAATAGGCCTAAGTTTTCCCAAAACCAAGGGCTGGAATCTAGAATGCATTGTCTACTTTCAAGATTTTCAAAATTTACTATAAAGAAACCCCTAGCACAGGGGTAGATATTAATTTCATCAGAAATTACAGGCTTCCATACCTCTGAGATCCAATTGTGGAGAGCTGTCAACCACGGCCAAAAACCATTGAGCCAGCAGATTAGGGCAGTTTTGGAAAACTTCAAAGCCTCATTGAGTGAGGCTTGGACCACCTGGACAGTGGGAGTTGGGGCTTCACTGACGATATGGGTAGGAGCTTGCCCTCCAAAAGCGGACAAAACTGAGCCAACAATTATTTTCGCAAAGTTGGTATCCATATTTGCCTGTAGAAAGCCGAGACCTATCCGCAAAGAAATAAGGCAGAAGATTAGATCTAGATCTAGCCGCAGAAGATTAGATCTAGAACCCAGCTACAATAAGATTAGATCTAGATCTAGATGTAGCCGCAGAAGATTAGATCTAGAACCCAGTAGCAGAGTCTCAGTAAGTCTTTTAATCTGCAAGAATCCCTAGTAGGAAACATCGAGAATCAAATCCTACTCCAGATAAAAATGAATCACTGACTTTCGCTTCATGAACCACTCGATCCGAAGATGCCCGCGTTAAGGAGGACTTGCTCACAGATCTATTTTTGCAGATCTGAGATCGATGATCATTATGGAGAATGACGAAAGAATAACGCTTAAGAAGAGCACCACATAGAAGCAGGTCTGGAGCCGCAGATCTGCTCATGCAGAGACGGAAGAACCCAGCCACAGCCGCAGACGGAAGAACTAAGGACCGCAACCACAAACGAAAGAATCTTTTTATATTTCTATTATAATTGTTATAACTATTACATTTATCTAAATATTAAAATAGGCATGTATATCAAACCTATTTCGAACACAAACTATTAAACATTAACAAACACATGTTTACAATATTAGTAGTTAATATTTAACTTTATTTTATTATTATTATTATTATACCAAAACATTTTTAAAGTTATTGAATCAAATTATTGAATTAACCACAGAAAATAACATTTTCAATACTTTATTGCTTTTCAACATGGGAAAGAAGTTTTAACCTTTGTGATTACTAAGGTTTTAAATATTTTTCTATTGTGGGTAACACTTTGAGTAGGCTTATGAACTTCAAAGATAATGGAATATAAACTATTGATGAAATATTTATGCCTTTATTATTTTTTACTTTGATTTAACTATATTTAAGTTAAGTAGCAGGGACGAGCTACTATGTAGCATCACTTGAGCACATATTTATTAAAATATTTCATTTACTAACATCAAGTAAGCATAAAAGAAAAAAGATAATAAATAATAAATGCATCAAAAACTACTACATTTTTTTTGCATAAATGCAATTGTCTTGTTGCAAGATGAGATATATATATTTTTTTAGTTCTTTATTGTTTTTTACTCTAATTTAGTTATATTTAAACTAAGCGGCAGCACTAGCTAATATGTAGCATTTGTTAATCATCACATTCACTTAAAATGTTAACAATTAAATAATTACACGAAAATGGATTGAATATATTGTAAACAAAATAATCTTATATACCAATTTGATGTTTAGTTAACTATAATTTTGAAATCAAATTATTATATATATTATTTTAATAAATTTGTAAAAAAAATCTCGAAAAAATATGTAATTTCATTGCAACTTTAAAAAGGAATATATATCTTTTTTTAAGATTTCATCTTAAGGATTCTTGATTCAGTGCCATGAGAATGTCCAAACCCTAGGGCCTGAAACCTGCAAACCCTGACAAGTATAGTAGGAGTGGTAGAACAGAAAATCACTAGCAAGAAAGAGATGTCAGAAGCAGACTAGGGGGGAGATATCTCCTCCTACCGAAATGCAGCGGCTAGAGAGTCAAGTCGAAAAACCAATAATTAGCTGAGTCCCCTGAAGCAGCTAGTCTGACAAATGGCCAGTCCTCGAAGTGAGATGGCAAGCAAGAAGCAGAGGGCAATGTTTGTCATGTGCAACAAAGAAACCTGTTAGGATATTTTGACACATAGGAAATAGTTAAGTATAACTTGGTCTAGTGTAGAGTTAGGTAAAGTGTGTTTCTTTACCATGTACTCTTGTAACTTACAATCTGACGGTCACGATATGTTCTAGACATGAAGTGATCTGATGGTTCATTCTCTCATCGGTATTACTGACACTTGATCCGTGGCTTAACACCCGATTGGTCGATGATCTCTATTTAAAGAGCATGGAGGGTCATTTGTAAGGTGACCGTTCATGAGAGAATCTTATGTAAATTTTCTTTCTTTTATTAATAAATTGCCTGAAGTGGCCGTGTTGGCTCAAGTCGTGGATTGTTTCCCTCTTTGAGGGTTTTAACCACGTCAAGAATAATGGTGTCGTAGAAGCTAGTAAGGAAGCCCCGTGGCTTCGTCACATCCTGTCATAGTTTGGCTTTCAGCAACAATATCTGACTACACTTTGGTGTGATAATAAAAGTGTCATTCAACTAAGCAAAGATCCAGTCCAACATTAGCGCAACAAACACATTGAACTACACATGCAGTTCATTAGAAAGCTCATTCATGACCATGTTCTTGAAGTGCAATATTGTTCAACCGATGATCAAGTTGCAAACATCTTTACAAAGGCTCTCATAGAGGTGAAGTTTACTAAACTTCGATTTATGGTTGGAGTTTAGGAAGTTGTCACTAAGGGGGGATAGGTCCTAATGCCTCCTTCCTTCTCCTATTGTGTCATATTTGTCATCCTTCAATCTATCCCAAGTTGTTCTTAAGGGGGGATGTTAGGATATTCCGACACATAGGAAATAGTTAAGTATAACTTGGTCTAGTGTAGAATTAGGTAAAGTGTGTTTCTTTACCATGTACTTTTGTCACTTACAATCCGACGATCACGATATGTTCTAGACATGAAGTGATCTGATGGTTCATTCTCTCCTCGGTATTACTGACACTTGATCTATGGCTTAACACCTCTATTTAAAGAGAATGGAGGGTCATTTGTAAGGTAGTTGTTCATGAGAGAAGCTTGGGTAAATTTTCTTTCTTTTATTAATAAATTACCTAAAGTGGCCATGTTGGTTCAGGCCTTGGAATGTTTCCCTTTTTGATGGTTTATACCATGTCAAGAATACTGGTGTATTGATCTGTGATATGTTTGTGAGTGATGTCCTTCGATGTTCTATCTAAGGAACTTACTCTATAATCCTACAAACCCCAAATTTGTAATCCTGATGAACAAACTGGAAAGATACTGTAGCTTTATGAAGGACCACGCGATGATCTACAAGTTCATAGGAACTGACCAACGGAGAAGGACATGATCAAGTGGATACACTAGAAATGGCAACCCAAAGGCCATAATGAACTCAAGCTAGGAGCCAGAGGCTTCTTCACGGTAATCTTCTCAAACCTGCAAGATAAGGAAAGAGTATTTGAAAATGGCCCCTATTTTCATTATAATGCAGGCATGTTCATGAGATATTGGGAAGAATGTTACAACCCGGATAAAGAGAAATTCGTGGCAGCCCCAGTCTGGGTACGACTCTTTGGGCTCCCAATGGATTTCTAGGATTCAGAAATATTGGAAGGAATCGGGAACACAATAGGAAAATTTGTCAAAATAGTTGAAACCACAAAAAGGGACCGATATACTTCATATGCTAGAATATGTGTGTATATGAATATAGCTGAGCCCATCCCTAAATAAATAGAGCTAGAATATCATGAAGACATATGGCAACAGACCTTGGACTATGAGCATATCCCGTTCTGATGCCGAAGGTACCATGAATATGGCCACTTATTTAAAGAATGCCCGTTGAACCAAGAAGGACCAGATCTAAAAGAAAAACAAATGAAACCCCCACAGGACGGAAATGAGGGGTTCCAAGAAGTGAAGTACAAGAGAAGGCCCCCAAAAGGATCCCATAACCCAGAAACTATCAATCAAACACAACCGAGCAGTAAAAACAGATACGAGGTATTGCAAGAGGAAGAAGAAATAGAAAACGAAGCAAAACTTATGGATTATCGAGAAAAAGAAAAAGGAAGTAGCCCAAGTTAAGCAAAAACAACACCAAAGAGGAAAGCTCAAATAGATCTCACAGATAAAGAAGAACAGGCAGGAATGGATCTCACAACAATGTAAATAGACCCAAGCAAGGGGGAGGAGTTAAGCATGGAAGAGGAAGTCCTAAAGAAACTTTTAAATGAATGGAGACACTTGGATGAAAGATTTATCCCAGAGGATCAAAAGAAACTATACAAGTAAACCTTCCAACAATACAAGACCAACCAAGGACAGAGACAAGTAGAGATTGCAAATCAAATGGGCATGCAACAACAGAACAAAATGAGGAAAGAAAAGAGGAAGGAGAAATCTACAGGAATCGTTCCAGGTAATGGGAGAAATGTTGGTAAACACCAGAAGGGTAGTACCGCTATCACCAGTATTCCAAAAACTCAACAAAGTTACCCAATGATAGTATTATCCTGGAACATAAGGGACCTAAACAACTAGGGGAAACAGAGATATCTAATAGATCGATTGAAAAAGGAAAAGCCTCAAATAATGCTTCTCTAGGAAACAAAAATAACAGGAGAGAAATTAGAAGAAATTCTAAGGAGGATGAAACCAAGATATGAGGTAGTTGTAGTGGATGTGAAATGAAGTGCGGGGGGCATAGAAATCATTTGGAACCTTGCAGAGGTAAAGGCATATTACTGGATAGGAATGCAGAGAATCCTCACAGGTCACTTCCGGAATATAGGGACCAAAGATTGGTTTATGATCTCAGCAGTCTATGGGCTACAAATTCCAGTTGAAAAGGAAAACTTCATACAAAGCATAAGGACCCTAAACCAAATGCACGATGAAAAACTTTGGTTGATTGCAGGGGACTTCAATCTGATAACTACCTTGGAGGAAACAAAAGAACGGATTAGAAGGGAGGAACATGGAATGGAACAATTTAGGGATATACAATAAGAGCTCCACTTGGTAGACATCCCTACAATCAATGGAATGTACACGTGGAACAAACGACGAGGAGGAACCTGTCAAATAGCGTCTCTCTTAGACAAATTCTTGGCAACTAAAAACTTAATCAGCAGAGATGTATACTATGAGGCATCCATCATGCCTTGCATGGGATTGGACCACTGGCCAATTATACTAGAAGTGGACATGAACAAGGGAAAACAAAGAGACCCTTCAGGTTTGAAGCATTCTGGTTGAGTGTCTCGACCTTCCTAGGAAAGTTGAAGGAATGGTGAAAAGAAAGTAAGAAACGAGAAAGAAATCAAATGCATACATTCCAACTCTGTCTCAAAGAAATCAAAGATAAAATAAAAAAAATGGAACAAGGAATATTTTGGTAACATAAACCAGGAATAGGAACTGCTACAGGTAAGGATGAAAAAGGTGCAACACATATAATAACAAACGGTCGTACTAAACCCCTTGTGGAGGAAGAAGGACAAATGTTGAATAGGTTGGAGGAAAGGAGGCAGTAGGAAGAGATTCTGTGGAAACAAAAATCAAGAATTCAGTGGTTGGGGGAGGGGGGAAGAAACACTATATTATTTCACAAAGAGATGATTCAACATCACCAGCATAATAGGATCTTCTCCTTAGTAGAATAGGATGGAATCGCCTTATAAAGGAAGAAATGGAGAATTTGTTGGTCCAACACTTCCAAAATTTATTGACTGAACCTAATCTAGATAGGATAGAAGATATAAACATGATTACTTGATATATCCCTCAGCTGGTTAGTAAGGATTAGAACATAGCTCTTATGAGGGAAATAACTATGATTGAGGTGGAATAAGTAATCAAAGGGCTAGCGAAGAATAAAGCTCTGGGCCCAGATGGCTTTACAACATAATTTTTCCAAGCAACATGGATGATTCTAGGAGAGGATATTGTTGCAGTAGTGGAGGAGTCAAGATGAACTAAAAGGATTCACCCGGTCTTGAACTCCACCTTCCTAGCTCTTATCCCCAAAACAAACCATTCAGAAGAGCCTCAAGGGTTTATACCTATAGATCTATGCAATGTAATATATAAAATTATGGCTACAATAATGGTAAACCACCTCAAACCTATCCTTCCTGCATTAATCTCTCAAGAGCAGACTGGTTTTGTCAAAGGAAGGCAAATTGTGGATGGGATAGTCACGGCTCAAGAAGAAATTCACTCCCTGAAGACCCAAAAAGCTAAAGGTATGGTGATAAAACTAGATCTATCAAAAGCTTACGACCAACTAAGCTGGTATTACCTCCAAGGAATCCTGAAAGCGTTCAAATTTGATCCCAGATGGATAAAATGGATCTATTCTATGATATCAACCCCTGTGTTCTCAATCCTTCTAAATGGAGCTCTAACTGAGGAATTTAATGCAACAAGGGGGCTAAGACAATGTGATCCAATGTCCCCTTTTTTGTTCATATTGGCTGCTGAAGGACTAGGAATATATGTAAAAATAAAAGTGCAAGGAGGTCAATTTACAGGCTTGTGAATGCGGGGCAATGACCTACCATTAACACATCAACAGTTTGTCGATGACATAATGATGTTTGGGCAAGCACCCTCAAGGAGGACAGAGCCCTGATAGAAATCTTACATGACTTCATGAGTGCTTCAGGAATGGAGATCAATAAAGAGAAGTTGAATATCTTCTTCTTTAATATAGCAGCTCAATCCCAAGCTTTCCTAGTGAGAATAATGGGTTTCCGTATAGGAAATCTCCCCTCGAAATATTTGGGGATCCCGCTAAGTCTACACCCGATCAGAGTGGCAAAATGGAAAGTTATTCTGGAAAAAATCCAAGGGAGGCTACAGAATTGGACTTTTAGGACGTTGAATATGGCAAGTAGAGTTATATTGTTAAAGGTAGTGGTTCAATCAATCCCGATATACCAATTATCAAGCCAAGCTATCCCTAAAACTGTATGCCATGGAATGATTTCCATCTTCAATAAATTCATGTGTCAAGGGCTAAACACAGTAAAAAAATGGGCATTGATATCTTGGAATTGGCTAATCAAACCAATCAAAGCAGGAGGGTTGGGACTTAGACACCCGTATATCCTAAACCAGGTCATGGGGGCTAAGTTATGGTGGAGATGGACTTAGGGAGGAAAAAACCTATGGAAAGAAATATGGGGGAGAAAATATGGAATGCGAAGATCGACAGAAGGAAGGCTAAGAGTCCCATAAAAAATAAAGGGGTTGGCCATATGGAATCTGGCATCTAAAAACAGAGAACTGATAAGAAATCATAGTTTCTAGGAAATAAAGGGAGGAGCCAAACCAATATTTTAGCAAGAGGCGTGGTAGCAAAGAGAGAAATTATACAATAGGTCAAACCTAGTGGATATATGCCTATATACAAATAACCTTGCAAATCAGCCGGTGAAAAATTATTGGGGGCCAAATACAAGGGAACAATGAAGAAAATGGAAGAGGAAACAAGATTGGTCTGGTGCACCAGAATTGATTCAATGGGTAACCTACGAGAAGGAGATGGAGTCCTGAAGAATAATGATATCGAATGGACTAGACATAATAAGTGGGGATATAGAATAAAATGGATGTTCACCATCCAAGAAGGATACCACCTATAAGCAGCACATCATCAACATCAAGGGCTACCCATATGGGAACGAATTTGGAAGGACAAACTGTGGCCCAAAATAGCCATTTTCCTATGGGTTGTCCTGCACAACAGAGCACTAACATGGGATCATTTACAGATAAGGGGGATGCAAGGACCATCGGTCTGCTACATATGTGAAAGACAAATGGAATCGATGGAACAATTATTAAATGCCTGCAGTTATAGTGAGGTTCTATGGAAATATCACGTGCAACTTTTTGGCCACAGAGACAGGGATCAAACAAGTACGAAAATAACAATGGAAAAATGGAGAAGGAAACCTTACTAGAATCTCATCCTGAACCGAACCTGGCAGATATCCCTTGGATTCTTGCTCTGGGTAGTGTGGAAGGAAAGAAATCGAAGAATTTTTAAAGGGGAAAAGAAAACATCAGTTGAATTATTGGGAATGATAGTTCAGAACATTCGAGAAACGATTCTTGCGGAGAACTGGTACCCAAATGATTGGAAAGCCAATCCTCAGGAAGGTCATATATTGGAAAGGTTAAGCCTAAATCCAAGCATGTTGATGGCCAATTCACGGAAATAGAAACATACTCCCTATGACTCCCCAACCCTCTTCATGCTCCCCTAGGAATATTTCATAAAACTAAACTTCAACGGAGTAGCTAAAGGGAATTCGGGGGCTGTAGGCTCAAGAGGGGTGTTCCAAGACCATCAAGGTAACACCTTTTGTTTGTACATCATGGATTGCGGAATAGCGAACAACAATGAACCAGGGCTCTATGCGCTAAAGCGGGGGCTAAAAATAGCTTGGAGAGAAAGGTTTCAGAGACTAGAGGTGGAAGGAGACTCCAAACTGGTAATAGAGATAGTAAAAAAACTCCATCAAGGAACCAGATGGGAGAAGATAAGCCAAAGTTAGAGGATGACAAGATTGGTTCAGGAAATAGGAAATCTAATACAAAGGATAGGCTATATTATTCTGACACATGTCTGCAGATCAGGGAACATGGCAGCAAATAGCTTAACCAACTGGGGATGTGGACAAATCGGCAACAACCTTGATATAAGGGGTGACGAGTTAAGTCTAACGGAAGGAATGAGTAGTCTTAAGGAAATCTTGAGATTAGACAAGGAGAAAGGAGAGAACCCTTGATCGAGGTGTGATGGGAAATGGAGGGCAGAAGGAAGAGAGGTTGAACAGATGACACGACGGGCAGAGGGAAGCGAGGTTGGATAGATGGCATGGGAGTTGGAAAGTGGATGCGGAGAACCAGGAAAATTAGGATGGCAGGAGTAGCCAAAAGTGGGAAGGAAATTATGAAGGATATTAATTGGAAGGTAAGTGGGTGCACATCCTGAACCCCACAGATGAAGGCAAGGGAGGTGGCCAATGGAGCAAAGAAAGTGGTGGGTTTATTGGGAGTGAGGTCGGGTAGGTGGAAGAGAAAATTAAAGGAAAAGGTGGCAAGGTTGTGGGGCATTTTCATGCAGGGAGCGAAGGTGGAATGTGCAATTGGAGTTGGAAAGCACTGAGAGTTGTGGGATGTCCACCAGCATTCAACCTTCGCCTGTAAAACCTGGTATGTGCCTCTATCCCTCTCCTACGTCGGTAAGGAAATTATGAATTGGAATTTGAGGAGAATTTCGACTGTAAGAGGAACAATAATGATTCTTGCTGAAGAGTGCTACTTAATTATTATGGTTTCCCCAGTAGAGTATAAAAATGAAGCTTTCGGGTTCCCTTAGGTTATTTTCTTGTCTACCTGGGGTGGGATAGACCTAATAGTTATCCGGGGAGGGGGGGGAGGGATATCTAAATCTCTGCTCAATGTAGCTAGGTCCTGGGGTAGAAGGAGACTTCCGCACTAAATTGATTCCGACAATATCATCATTCTTAGCGGTTTTCACTGCATCTGTAGGAAGAACTTCTTATGGCAGTTAAAGAAGGTTATTTGGATTGGGGGGGAAGAAATAAAAATAACTACAAGAGGCCTGGAGTGAAACCCGACCCTGGTGCAACCTCTGGCCCGTTGGTTTGGTTGCAACCCCTCAATACAGAGTCGAAGCAAGACCTGGAATAGGCTGGTAGAAGTGGGAGCAGTAACTAGCCCCACAACCGGGGAGGGGAGAAAGTCCAAATCTGGATTTGGCTAAGTTTAATCAGGGGGATTACCTAGCGAAGGGTAGGATTCTCGCAGCCTGATGACAAAATTGTCGACTGGTGGGAAAGGTTAAAGCAATTTCTTGCTCTCTGGGGTGGAGAAAACTAGGAGAGAAAGACTTTTGGGAGTCTCATTGGTAGGGTTGGTAGCATAGGATGCTCGAGGCTCAAGGTGGTCTTGAGGGATTCGGGCAAGGGGGAAATTCGACTAGTCAAGGGTAGCATCCTGGAAGATGGATTTTCCTCTATCTTGCAAACCTTTGAGGGAAGAGAGGGGAACCTAGGAGTCGACTGGGGAAAGAGCAGCAAATAGGGTTCATAATGGATGAAAGAGACTGCACTGGAGCAGCATCAACTTGAAATGGGGAAGAATGTTAGGAATTCGGGAAGGAACAAGGCCAATTCTCAGGCCATGCATCAAAGCAAGAATATAAGGAATTATGTCAAAACCAAAATCAAAACCTAGATCATAAATTAATATGTGTTCAATATGGATAATTTCATTATGGTTTATAATGTCCTAATTTTGGTTTCTATTATAGGTAGCATAAACACCAGCATTCAGAAGACTCTGACGACATGGCACTTGAACTACGCCAA
The DNA here is from genome assembly GCA_000404065.3 of Pinus taeda. Lineage (NCBI taxonomy): Eukaryota > Viridiplantae > Streptophyta > Pinopsida > Pinales > Pinaceae > Pinus > Pinus taeda. The sequence continues at coordinate 26,274 of APFE031678856.1, forward strand.
TGCTTACCGGGCCCCAGTCCAGGCGTGCCGTTCATATAGGAAAGAAAGGGGCAGCAAGAAGAAACAGATGGTGAAGGAAGGCAATCAACAAGGAAGGAAAGGGAAAAAAAGACTGGGAAAGACAGAGAAAAAGATGAAAGGCCTAAAGCCGTCCGCAAGAAATTCTTCGACGAAAAAAGGAAGGAAAACATGAAAGGAAATTATGTAGAATATCATCAACGCCTACTATGTAGGAGCCCCAGCTGAGGTGAAAGAAGTTATTTTTGAATGGAAAGAGAGCTAAATGCTAACATTGAGAATGAAGAGATTCAGGAAAAAGAATGGGAGACAATAGTTAAGGATCCAGGCAATACCTGAGGCCGCCAAACATTGTTTCGGCAGACCATCCAATAGTATTGGGTTATGAAAAACATCCTGGCTAAAGCAATTACCACCTACAAGGAAAGAGAAGAAACGGAAGAGGACAGTCCAACAGAACCAAGTCTAAAGGGTCTTCAGAAGGAGATACAGTTTTTCCAAATGCAACTGTATCAAAACAATCTCTTCTTGAATAGAGTCGAATAGCACCTCCAAACTATGATGCAAAGCGAAGTACCGGGGTCGAGTGCGAAAGCCCCGAGCCTAGTTGATTCTTTAGATGAATGAAGCAGTCTAGTTAGTTAAATTTTTCTTTTATGACGGTTAGCCATTACTTTTCCATTCTGAAGCATATAGAATATAAGGTATCCAATGTAGCATGGATGATTAGAATTACTTTGTTTAAATTTTGGAGGGTGTTTGATGCAGACAAGTGGCCAACAAACATGGTTTCCTGTGGGCAGGTTGAGGCCACTAGCAGTATTTTGAAGCCAAATACAATATGTTTATGAAATATTAATAGAAAATGAGATCTACCAAGCTTACAAAAAAAAAGGAATAAAATTGCATTTTATAGCTGCTTAAACCATTCAGTATAAGTAGTCTCTTGACTCAAAAGCATATAAACTAAAACTAAAAGTATTAGAGAAAATTAAGTGTTATAATGATTGCTTAATTTCTCTTTCTTTCCTTTCTTCCTCTAGACCTTTTTCCAGCCCCCAAAGGAGATTTAACCAGATCCAATTCTAAGTCATTGATGGTCACCACAGGTGGTGGTTCTTTGCTAGATTCTAAAATTTCTAAAACATGAACTCTCTTTGAACCCACCATCCCCTCCTCTTTTTCAAAAATCTCTTCATGTTGTTCTAATTTAAGGATTGGTGTGGATTTTAAATTACTCTATATGTATGATGGTTGTCCATCAGGTTCCTGAGTACTCAAATCTTCCTGTTTTGTAAAATCCTCCTTACTTACCCCGTTGTCTTCCTCTAGAGGAAAAGGGTCAAAGTGTTGCCAGCCTTTTGTTGTATGGACATGCCCATTTTTCTTTTTGAGGGTTTTTTTTCCAGAGGGAATGAATCTTGTACATGTCATGTTTTGAAGGATGTACAATAGCTAAAGATCATGTTTTCATAATCCAAATTTTGTTTCCATTCAAAATAATTATGTTTCAATAGGATGTAATCTGGTAGACCATTCCTTAGATCTATTTCTACACAAATACACGCAAAGGTGAATTGTCCTTTCTCCATTCTTTCAGCATCCATCTTTTGGAAGGATTGCAACGTAGTTCCAATGTCCTCCAATACTTTGTGATGACAAAACGAAGGGGTAAATTTTGCAATCATACCCAAACAAGCATCTTTGTGACCACCATTGTTGTAGAATCAAACTTTGGGAACCAAGGGGTGTTACACAGTATTTTGTCACTGACCCCACATCCCCTGATCCTGGATAGAGTCGGCCCCTGAATGACATCTCCTCTTTGTCATATACCAAAATATGTGTCTAAATCTTCCCTAATACTCAAGAAGATTTCCTAAGCTCTTTAATCCTGAAGTTGACCCCTTTTTAACCATGTTTCAAAATCGTTGCAGGTCATCAGTATCCTACCTACGACAATAACCTAGAATGAACTAATGCCTCGTGATGTCGTCTCTTAGTCTCGATGTTTGACCTGTGACAACCCAGATATGGCGAATTAGTTCAAATAGAATGCTTCTGGGTGGTTCTGGAGCTCGTTGTTGGGTCAAGAAGTTCGCCTTTCCTCATTTGAGATGGTGGTTCCACCTTTTGAGTAACCTCCCATGAAGATAAGCTTCCTCTCCCCTCATTTATGGAGGCTCCTCCTCTTATAAAAGCGTCCTCCATGGCTATGATCGACTAGTTCTTAGTTAGCTAGTCCTTGGTTTGTTGGATTGATAGCTTACGGTTTGGATTACTGATAGCCTAGCAATAGCTTATGAGGTATGATAATAGCCTTTCATGTTGTGGATTGATAGTGTGAAATGGTTTTGTAAGAAGGAATTCTTGTTGTGATTGCCTTAGTTTCATACTTGTGCTTTTGGGTGAGAGAGAGTCATCACTCTTTCTGGGAGACCTTTGAGAGTGAATGCTTATGGAGACATACTAATCGGACCCTTCAAGGAAGCTTGCGATGTCAAGGCGTGGTTGTAAGCTTTACTGTTGTTTATATTAATATAATCAATGGTTATTTCCTATATCATGTATGAAATGTATGTTGATAGCTTATGGTTCCTTGACTCTATAAGTAGATAGTCCGTTGTTGTGCTCTATTATGTGTTTTGTTGTTTTCATATGTTGTTTCACGTGAATCATTCATTAAGGAGAAGAGAGTGATAGCTAAAGCGACATGATGAACACTTCATCAAACACCGATATAAGGTAGGCCTCTTTAACAATAACTATTTAAAGAATTAGCTATTGTCTTTGTCTTGCTATGACTAGAACCACTCTAGGGCTAGAGGAGTTGTCTCTGTCCGCAGAGGGAAATTTCTTGCATCACAAGTTGGCGACTCCACTGGGGATCCTTTTGTGTGTTGTCTCTTAAGTTTGGTCTTGTTCTTTTGTGATTGAATTACATAGTGTCTCTTTGTTTTGGGACTGAATCATCAGTGATTTGGATCACTTGAGTAGATCTGGTAGTCCACCTCACTGTCTGAGTGATAAGCCTGGTGTCTTTCCGTTGTTTTTACCTTGTTTTCCCTCTTTATTGAATTCGTTGTTGTTTAATTCCTAGCATCTGCAAGGAATCGCTCATGTTCTCTTTAACTTCGATGTACATCGTGGATATCCCGTCATACAGCTGTGACAATTCCTGAAATCGGACCGTCACTGAGAATAGGTGTACCTTTATGACGATGTCGCTCAATTGCCTGTGTTGTGCTTGCGACAATTAGTGATCATGTCATGTTGTTAGTGTTGCCCCTACGACGATTCCTGTATGGTTAACTTTTATAGCTCTGCCTCCTAAATAGACTAGTGTAGCTTGTCCTTTGTTGTTTCTTTCACCTTGTTAAGCTTTTTTTAATTGTGTTTATTGAGGCATGTCCTTCTTGGTTCCATTTGTATGAAATTTGGCTTTTTGGACTGTGTGGCCTAAGTCTTTTAGGTTTCCCTCAAGAATTTGCTAGTTTTGGGTTGCTTGTCCTTTCGAGTTTCTGAACTACATCCACAACAGTCTCGTTGACTTATTTGAAGCTGTTCTCTTACTACTTTCCCATCTTCCTGGTTGATCCGTAGTGATTGGTCATCAAACTATCTTGTTGTGTTGTTTTGATTTCTATTCACTATTGAAGCATAGACTACATTTGCCTTTTGATCAGTCAGACTGTGCATTAGCTTATTTGTCATTTATTCCAAAAAAAAAAAACAATTGTACTCATATAGTATACGAAAATGAAAGAATGTTTGCATTAGTAGATTCTTTACGATTAGGAATTGAAAAGCAAAATTCAAATCTTTCATTTTTCGTCATAGTAGTTGCGAGATAAGCGGAAATCGATGCATTGTGTGTCCTATTGATTAGATTACTTGCTTGCCCTCCTGTTCTTGCATTTGCTGGTTATTGTCTGTGTCTGCAGAGGGAACTTTCTTGCATCATAAGGGGTGATAAAGAGCCTTGCTCTACCCTAGAACCAAGGTACTTCCTACATGAATTTCTCCAAATCTTCTTTTGAATCAAACTGAAAAACGAAAATAAATAAATTGAACAACAATCTATATCACAATTTCTGGACCATGTCACAAAAACACAGTTATGCAAAGGTTTAGACTTTAGCAAAAAACCATTAAAACTAAAAATTACATCTCTATCTTCTAGAACCAAAAAGAGATGATTTACTTCTTTTGAGTTTTCTTCTAGGGCTAAAATTTGTGTCGATTTTTTCTACAATGGGTCCTTTTCCCTGAGATGTGTCCTTATAGGAAACTGGAGCATTTGGGTCCCTTGAAACTTACGCCCCCCATGCAACCTCAAAATCAAAACAATGGTAGAGTTCCTGGAATTATTGTAGCCATGCAACTAAAAAGAATCTTGCAACTATTTCCTTTCATAGATAAGCCACTACATTCATATAGAACGCCCTATATGGCTCTCTAATATTCTCTTTAGGGCCAATGCCAAATTAGGCCCAGTGACCCATATTTGTAATCTGATCCCACTAAGAGGATTTACAAACTCTAGAAACCCTTCCTCGTGAAACTAAATCCCTGACCTCCCCACCAACCCCTCCAAAGAAGAGAAAAAGGGGCTTTCAATCTATTTATTAGGGTGCTAATTCATGATAAGGACACATGTGGTCACCCATTCTCCAAACTCCTCATTGTTGTCATCAAAATTCCTTGCATTAGCCTGAAAGAAATACAAATATAACTTTGGGCTATGGTGATGAGAGGGAGACGATCAAGAGGCCTTGACCTTCGGTTGATTGGAAACAAAAAGAGTTGTCTGAGAAATAGATGTAGAAGTCATGTCAACTAAGGTTTTTGGGTTGAATTCCATATCTCTCCCCACAAAGTTCACATCTTTCAATAAATTAGTAAATATATAAAATTGAATTATGATTTAATGATTAATGTATTTTTTTTCTTGGGAAAAAATATTAACTTTCATCATTAGCATAATGAGTTAAATTATATTATGTTGATGCATAGCTAAGTATGCATTCTAATGAAATTCTTTCAGCTTAAAGAATTTAGATCCCTACCAGAAGTGAGTTTGATACATCTCACATAACTAGTATTCATATTTTCTAAACTATCTAGTAGGTATTGAAAGTTGTGCATGTAAACATCTACAAGTCATTTGAAAAATCGGTTAAGATCATACAAAATACAAATATGACTTTATATTAAGTCAACATCCCATAAATGATATATGAACAAATAAGAGTAACTGAGCCATTTCTATTTGCCTGCGTCAGGGGCCCCTTCTATGAAAGGACATTTTGAATATATATGTTCATCATATCATTGTTATAGTATCTTTGATATCCTCAAAGCTTGCACAAGACCCTCCTCAGAAAGTGCGTTAGCAATTATATTTCACTCCCTGTAGATATGCAACATGAACTAGTGTGTTTGCGAATTGACTATAGCATCTTTGAGTCTACTTGAACCAGTTTATAACAAGAATTGAATCCCTAAAGACTTTAAGGGATCAATAGTCTTTACCAGAAGTTTGAGAGCAAGCATTTCTGCATAGTTTTTAGTACCTTTACCCCATCCCATCTAAATTTTATTAAAGTGGTGTTCATTGAGATAGAGTATTGCAACCCCCCCCCCCCCCAACAATTATCGTCAACTTGAGACACCCCATCAAAACGTGCCCACGGTTGTGAAATATCAATTTCTTCTAGTAGGATTAAATAATGGGCTGGGGCAATTTCCTTAGTACAGAAAAGGAAGAAGATATTTGGGTTGCAACTATGTTCAAAGAGGATATTTTATCCTTGAATTTGATCCTATTCCTAGCTATCTATATCCCCAAACATATTATAGTAGGGAGAGTTCTAAATCAATTTGCATCAAGCCCATTCCACCAAAATCCCCAGGCTTCCAGCAAAGTCTCCCCTTGCCAATCGAGGCCTAAGTTCAAATTCCTCCAACAGTCAACTCAAACCTCCTTTGTGGAAGAGCAAATCAAGAATAAGTGGCCAACAGTTTCCTCCATAATTTTGCACATTGGCCACCAATTAGGCCCTTCCTTTTGTTACTTGTGAATATTGTCCTAGATGGGGACTTTTTTTCTATGAGGCACCACATAAATATCCTAGATTTGTTGGGAATTATAATTTCCACTAATTTTTCCACCACCACACTTGTTCAACTTCTCTTTTTGCACTTATTAAGTGATTGTCCCCAAATGTGGGGGTTTAATCCCCAAAAGGAGAGAATGCCCAACTCAAAGAGTCTTTTATGTCCCTAATCCAAACATGAGAGAGAATAAGAGCTAAACTATAATCAACCCATATCCCCACAAGATCTACTGGAATATTTAACTGGTCAGAATATGACCAACCTCAAGTCCATAACGATGTACGAGTGTGGTTTGTAACCTAGTTTAAAGTATATTTTCAATTCTCATGAAGAAAAGTCACTAGATTAAGAGGGAGACAATAGTTTGCTTCACATCCTACCTAGGAATCCACACTTGGTCCTTCATTTTTCTTCATTCCTAACCTTCCATGAGAGGCCTTCTTCGATCACAACGAAATATGATAAGATGAATTTCTAGATGACCAAGACATTTGTTCTTCTTTTGGCGGGAGTATGAACCCATTCCTCTACTAAGTTTGGAAAAATGTACTTTCTATGAACTATTGTAGTCCACAAGTTATTTGTTGAGAAAAGTCCATGTAGTACCTTGGTTGCCCAATCTTGTGCAAAAGGGGGATATTTTTTTAGCCCTCATCCTTCACATGCTTTAGGGGTTGCAATTGTCCCATCTCACCCATAGGAGAAAAATGTGTTCCTTAGTTCCAACATATTGAAATCGTGAACATAATTTGCGCACCTTATCTAGGACTCCCTTTGGGATGTGAGAGAGGGACATCCAATAGACTGAGATAAATTCAACCATTGGTTTGATAAGCACTAAACACCCAAACCTCAAAATACAATTAAGACTCCAAACTTTTAGCCTCTTTTCCAACTTTATAGCAACCAGAGCCAATACGTCTTGTGATAATCATTTGGCTTGAGGTGAAAGCCCAAATATCTATCTCCTTCATCAAAATGGATTAAGATGAAAAGGAAAAAGAGTGTGTACATAATCTAGTTCAGCATTAGACAAATCCAGAGGGGAGAGGGTCAATTTTGTTATATTGATTTGCATACCTGTGGCTTTATGAAAGAGCTACAATGTGGCATTGATTGAGGTTGTGTCCCGCCGAGAACCATCACTAAATAGTAGGATATCATATACAAATAGAAAGGGTGTAATTGAAAATCCTTCAACCAATGCAATTCACTTAAGTCCCCTCTTCCTTTTACCTCTAATAGGAGCCTACTTAGACCTCCAACCACCAAAAGAAACAAAAGTGGAGAGAGAGGGCATCCTTGGAAGAGTCCACGCTATGCATGGAAGAAGGGGAAGTCAAATCGTTTATGAGGATTTAAAAGGTCACTAAGGAAATGAAAATCATGACCTAGTTTATGGAGAGAACCTCAAAACCCATATCAATTAACATAAGGCATAAGTAAATCCAACTAACTTGATCGTATGCTTTGGATAAATTTATTTGGAGCACTACACCTTTCAATCTTTTATTTTTGATATTGCGTAAGCCTTCTTGTGCTACCCCAATAGCTTCATGAATTTGAATACCTTCTATAAACCCAAATGCTAACAATAAACCCCTTTAGATAGATTCGGCTTGTCCATATGAGTAATGACTTTGGTGATCACTTTGTAGATGCAATTTCAAAGGGAGATGGGGCATAAATCATGAAAGGATTGTGGATCATCCAATTTTGGAATGAGGACTATAAAAGTTGAGATGAAAGAGGCCAACATCCCACCAAGTTGATTTGATTCCTCAAGAACTCTGAGCAAATCAAGAAATAATTCCATTGATCCGGATCTTGGGGGGGGCCCCAAGATATAAAAAAATTGAAATGGACCTTGGGGGGGAAGGCCCCCAAGATCTGAAAATTGCAATGCCCGAATGAAAAGGAGAGAACACACACTAAATAAAACTACAAAGAAACTTTTTTTTTTATTAAAATGGATCATAATTGTAAAGGCTACATTATGGTGGACAATTTTTCCTTTTACAAAATGCAGCTTGTTACTTATAGCCTTTTTTGGTTACAATACCACAGGTAAATTCTATGGGTGGGTAAATACCATGGGTGAATGATTACCATGGTTTGATGTCACTTACAATAACATGGGTGAATGAATACCATAGTTGGATGCCACTTACAATACCATTGGTCAATTCCATGGGTGGATAAATACCATGGGTTGATGAATGCCATGGGTGGATAAATACCATGGGTTGATGAATATCATGGGTGGATGCCACTTACAATACCATGTGTAAATTACATGGGTGGATGAATACCATGGGTAAATGCCATTTTCCATTCAAATCGGTGAAAATTTGCAATGCCAGAAAGAAAAGGAGAGAACACAGCAAATAAAACCACAAAGAAACTTTTTTTTATTAAAACAGATAATAACTATAATGGCTACATTGTGGTGAACAATCTATCTTTTTACAAAACGCGACTTGTTACTTATAACCTTTTTTTGTTACAATACATTCCATGGTGGGTAAATACCATGGGTTGATGTCAGTTACAATACCATGGGTGGATTCAACTTACAATATGATTGGTTAATTCCATGGGTGGATAAATACCATGGGTTGATGAATACCATGGGTGGATGCCACTTACAATACCATGGGTAAATTACATGGGTGGATGAACACCATGGGTAAATGCCAAGTTCCATTTAGATCATCCACCAACCAATTGTCCAGCCTAGGGATCTTGCCTTTCTGAAAGTTATGTAGGGCCCTTACATCTTCTCATCATAAATTGAATCCATTAAGCAGAGATTATCATCATTGTCCACAAAACATGGGAAGGCTTGGGCTAGTTGTATCACTTTAGTTATAAAAGCTTCAACCGGAACTTTGAATAGATTGTTGAAATGACTTTTTCCCATTCTGGGGAGTTCATCAAAAGTGGCGGCCTTTCCCCCCTCCTGATTGATAAAGGCCCAAATGATGTTGATATCCTTCCTCCCCTTTGCAAGCCTTTGGAAGAATTTGGTATTCTCATCCCCGCATTCCAACCAGACTTCTTTGGTATTTAGCCGCCCTAGGGCCTCCTTCTCATCTAGGAGCTTTCTTTTTGTTGCTTCCAATTGTTGGAGTCTTTTCTTTAAGTCTTCTGATGCAAAACCCCTCCCTCAAAATTATCCAGAGCACTGAGATCTTCTTACATTGATATAAGTTCCACTTCCTCCCTTTTTCTTTTGAGGATGGACCATTGTAGGGTCACATATTTCACCTTTGATAAGTTTTTTGCAAATTATGATGTTATTGTGAATCTCGACTCTAAGTTGTATGGATACAATTTTCTCGAACCAAAGTGAGAAAGTCTTCATCCTTTAACAAAGAGGCTTTTAGCTTGAAAATTCTCATCGGATTTTTCATTCCTCCTTTGAATTATAGGAATATTGGGTGATGATAAAATTAAACTCCACTCCCCACCCACTTCATGAACAAAGTGATCTTTTCCATCAAAGGCTTCACCAGAAGAAACTGATTTAGGCATTTTGAAAACCCCAACTTGTTTGTTCCTCCAAATGGGTTTATTTTCTACCAAGTCTACATCAAAGAAGTTATGATCCAAAAGAAGTTGTGAGAAATAAGCTATAAGAGGAACCGACATGGCATGACGACCCCACACCTTTGAAGCCCCCAACGAGAAATTTAAACCCCCCCTACAATGAGGTTGTTTGTTGACATAAAGTATTTCCTCATCAACATGTCCCAAAAAGGAGATCTATCCTAACAGGGGCCATATAAATTTACAACAAAAAGGTCCATCCCTAATTCAACAGGAAAAGCTTCAACTCATAGGATTGATTCTAAGCCCTAGGAATTGAAGAGTTTGATATTTTGTAAATTAAATCAGACAACTAGATGTTTCGATCTTCGCCTAGCATCTAAGAAAATAAAATGTCACCCAGATTAAATAGATTCCAAAACTTGTGAATTTTTTCTCCCTCCCCCAGGGTTTCTTGAAGAAGCAAAATTTCCAGGCCACAAGAATTCACCACTCTTCTCAAGGTTATTTTTTTGGATGGGCTCGCCAAACTCCAATAATTGAAGGATTGAATTCTCATGAGGAAACTCCACCTAGCATCCTTGCTGCTTTAAGCACCCTATCTATCGATAACTGTTTTCCAATGACAACATCCATTTTTTCTTTTGTTTGAGCTATGGATAAGTGAGATTTTCACTCCCACGAATGACAACCATGCTTTGGAATTTTGAGGTTGAAGGTTATAATCGAAACGAGAACCTGAGGAGACCTCCCGTGCATTATACATAACAACTCATGAAGAAGGACAAGTAGGGGAAGTTGAAGGACAAGGAAAGTGCTCTTGAGAAGACATAGGCAATGGAGGAGAGAGAACTTTGGTCTAGGAATGAAGGGAGGAAAAAGTTGCTCCCATATCCAAAATAGGAAAATAATTAATTAAATAAGAAACTAAGTGAATGGGAAAAGAAGTACCTTGTGGGATGACCACAGTGGGAGGTGAAGCTCTTATATTCACCTTATCCACTTACTTAGAATCAATCTCCATATCTTATCATCCTTCAACTCTGTTAGTACCCATAAGATGTAGATGAGTCGATGGTATTTCCATCTTCGGTTTAGGAGGAGTCAGGTCAGTGGTTATCTTCTAATTCTCAAGATGCAACACCCTTTTCCTACTCGCCCTTTACTCCTGTGAATCCTTTTGTGTTGTGAAGGGGAGGGAAAAATCTCAAGCTACATGGCCATGTTGATGGCACCTTTTACATCTAAATGGGCTCCCTTCATAATCCAATGTTTATCGGTGAGTTTGGCCGAATTAGTTCATTTCCAATTCTACATTGAGACCTTTGTGGGAGTCAAAATTTACCAAGATTCGAGCTAGATACATATATCCCGTGGATAAAAAAGACATATTTTCGTCCAAGAATTCTCCCAGTATTTTTTCCAATAGCTCGAAAGGCATCCATCAACCAATACTATAAGCGGATGCCTAGTATTCTCACCCATATAGGAGCGAAATTGAGCCTTTCCCAACTGGCATCAAATAGAGGTGGTCATCTTTTCATCGGAGCCACACTTGGATCCTATGCTCCAATTTTGCCCCAGGACCTAGGAAGCTTCCTCTGCTAAGTTGAACCAAAGCATAAACCACCCTCTAGCAAGAGAACCCACCAAGTTTTATGCCCCCAAATGGTTATTCAATTCTCTATTGGATCAATCCTGTAGAAAATTAACAAAGAATATTTTTACCATCGCTCGACCCACCACTACCAAATCTTTCATATGTAAAACCTCTAGTAACGAAATGTCTCCCCTAAGGGAAAGCTTAGGGTATTCGCTCTTAATCTATGCATAATGACCCTTTTCCCATTTGTTGCCCGAGCAATTGCGTCCATCAGAGTTTTCCCTGTGGGCGTTTTTATGGCATTGCATGAGGGTAGTATAACATTTTCACCACAACTAAGGGTTCCTCTCAAAAAACCTAGAGAAATGTTCCAAAAATAAATTTCCTCTAGACCATAGACATTTTGGATAGACGTAAGGGAATAGGGCTACTCGACGTGTCCAAGAAAAGTCCACTTTAGATCTACTCAATCCCCTATGGAAACCCCAAACTACTTTGACACATTCACTAGTTCAAATTCTAAGGCCAAACAAAATACCTCCTCCCAGAGCGGTTGTGAAACTAGCTTCAACCCCCTATGGGAGAAAGGAGTTATATTTTTTACCTCAGGCTCAGGACTAGCTGCTAACTCTCGTAAAAACCCCAAGCTTGCAAATAAGGAAAGGGAAAAAAACGTCCATCCAACTCTGAACCCAAGGGAAAATTAGTCAAAGCTAAGGTAAATCGGTGCCCACCCCCATAACTTGGCTACCTTCTAGCTTTGGAAAACTGACTTCCAGACCCTTTTCCATTTTGACACTCAACTGAACTGGATGGTTGGCCCAAATCTAGCAAAATTCGGAATGGTCAGAGGAGTAGTCTACAATTTCATCCATTTGAGATCCACAATTAGATCGCGTTGGCTACTGACAAAATTAACCCAGAAAAAACTTCCCCCAAATCTACCATTGACCTAGCATTATCTGCAATAAGAGAAGAGACACCCCATTCGCATATGTTTTAGGAATTATCTGCCTATGGGCTAGGTGACATTCTCCCTCCTCTCAATTGCATGATCAAATTATTATAAGTTCAAACTTTAATAAATGTAATCTAATCTCTTAGAAATTAAATCATAAATAAACCGGCCTACATCCATCTTAACTCTAGATCTATCATGATCCAGGGGCATATTGGTGGCCACCCACCTATTCCACTTGGACCCCCAACATTGTTTCTTTCAGTTTCCTAATTGTATCACAAGATATTATTTTTGGTAGTTTTTTGCATCTTAAAATTTTGGAGTCATTTTGAGGCCCTAAACGACGTCGTCGTTGTTGTTGTTGTTTTTTTTTGGAAACCCACTGCCTATGTGAGTTTGTATTCGAAAATTTTAGTCCTTGGATAGACCTTTTAATGAGGTATCGTACACCTCAAACAGAGATAGTATGCCAAAGTTACGACCCCAGGAAGTTTGTGTACCAACTAACCCCAACGGGTCCCACAAAAGTTTCGTGCTTCATCACCTAGGGTTATGTTTTCAGATTTTTAGGGTTTTCCCTTGTTTCTCAATAACAAAAGAGACCTGGGAGCTTCATTGTAACATAGTTCAGAGGAATGTAGCCGCCACATCTCTTCTCAGAGATGAGCTACCATCACCTGAGCTAGTTTATTTGGATGTAAACAATTTTCAGTATTTTGTTATTAATAAATTGAAGTTCAATTTTCTTTGTAGCTTTATGCTTCCGTTTAAATCTATATTTCATTTCGATCCTGCTAAATTTGGATCAGTATTATCAAAGTGTTCTGCTCTTTCTCTGTATTTTCGTGCATGTCCTTGACAAGGTCAGGGTATAACGAGTTAGGCCTTGAACTGCTTGAACCTTTGCAAGACCAAACTCATCGATGCCGACGACCTCCAATGGTAGAAGAAAAAGAAGACGAGAGAGATTGAGATCATTTCAAAATGTTGCTTGAAATAGCCCTCGAGCAATGAAGGAATGAGATGATGGACAACTTTTCCCATATCCTTCGGCGGATACCCACAGGCGATGCATCTTCATCTAGCAGCCACATTGGAGGCGCCACTACCTTTAAGGTACAAGTCAACTTTGACATTCCCATATTTGAAGGCCAGGTAAATGTAGATGACATGGATAAATGGTTAAATCTATTGAAAGGATATTTTTTGGCTCATGATTTTTCCAATAAGGAAAAGATTACTTTTTCACTCCTCAAATTCGCCCCCCACGTCAAGGACTAATTGGAAACCTACTGTGACAAGAGGGAAGAGAGGGAACCCTCACTATTTTCAGTTACACCCACATGGAATTATTTCTAAGATTCTATTAAGGAACAATATTACCCTGTTGGGAGCTATGATGATAAGTACATAAAATGGACCACACATTGGTAGGGAAGGGACCAAGATGTGTCGAAGTTCACAAATATTTTTCATACCCTTCACACAAATTTGGGTATCAAGGATTCTAAGAGGCATCTTATACTCAAGTACCATGGATATATGCACAAATACATCCAAGATGAGATGGAGTTCCAGGACATCTCCTTGTTTGGCATTGCCTACCTATATGATGTCAAAACTGAGCAGAAATTTAAACAAATGAAGAAAGACTTTGGATTTGTGAATATCAAGCAAGGGAAAGGCACCCCCAAACCACAAAAAAAGGAAAAATCTAAGGTGGGGTGACCTAGGACAACACATTGAAGCATCAAGAAAATAACAACACCACGAACACAAATAAGGACACAGGAAAGTGGTGTGAGTTTCATAAGAGCCCCTCTCACAACACAAGTGAGTGTCGAGCCAAGCAGTCACTAGTAGTCCAACTGAAGGATTTAGAGTCAGATGCATGTTCCGAATTTAAGCTAGAACTCGACAAAGGGAAGCATATTATTTATGTAGATCCCAACACCACCGTTGGCACCACCAAGATCCAGAAGATTTAGCCCGAAGACCTAGAGGAAGGGGAATGTCTCTTCCACTCACAAATGTGGTAGAAGGGGTCTCCACTTCAGTTCATTGTCGACAATTGGAGCCGAAATAACATTGTATCAATAGAGGTTGTTAAGAATTTGAGCCTACCAACCACACCAAATCCACATCCATACACCATCGAGTGGATCCACCAAGGACAAGATCTTTGCATCATCTAGCAATGTCGTCTTCGCTACAACATCAAACCTTTCACAGATGAGGTATTGTGTGACATTGATCCTCTTGAAATCTGTGATGTATTATTAGGCCAACCATACTTATGGAAGCATCATGTTGTGTAAGAATTCAGGCTTCACATAATTATTATTTCTTTGGGTAGTAAGTTATACAAGATACCGGAGGTAGCCCCGCCTATCGCCATCTCTTTGATCTCTGCTAAGAAATGTAGTAAGATCATCTCCCAGACTGGGAAATTTGTTTTTTTTGTTCGTTCTAAAAGTAAGGGGGATATCTTGGCCACGAATCCTTCACGACAGAAGGAGGTGGATAAGGTCGTGGAATAATACAGGGATATCTTCTCCTCACCCATATGGGTACCTTCACACTATGAGGTCAAGCATTCGATTGATCTGATTGTCAGAGTGCCTCTACCCAATGGGTTGATATATCGTCTCTCTATCCTGGAAAATGAATAAATCAAGCAGCAGATCCAAGAGTTATTATAAAAAGGGCACATTTGACCAAGTTCCTCACCTTGTGGGAGCCCGATTGTACTTGTACAAAAGAAGGATGGGACCTGGAGACTCTACGTTCATTATCAAGCACTAAATAAAATCATTGTCAGGAACAAATATCCAATCCCACAGATTGATGACCTTCTTGACCAGCTCAAAGGGGCCAAGTATTTCAGCAAGATCGATTTAAATTTTGGTTATCACCAAGTTCCAATAGAACCCACAGATTTATGGAATACCACCTTCAAATCAAAGGAGGGCATTTTTGAGTGGTTGGTCATGCCTTTTGGGCTAACAAATATCGCTGCAACTTTTATGAGGTTGATGGATGACATCTTGCGGCCCTTTACCAACTCATTCTTCATTGTATATTTGGATGACATCCTTATCTTCAGAAATAGTGGGGAAGATAACTTGCAACACATTTGGTAGGTCCTTCAAACCTTGCGGCAACACAACTATGTGCCAACTTGGAGAAATGCACCTTTGGCATGAGTCAAGTCCAATATCTAGTTTACATTATTGACAGGCAAGGCATGCATGTGGATCTAGCTAAGATATAAGTCATTTGGTATTGGCCAACTCTGGCCACTCTAACAGATCTTTGCAGCTTTCTGAGCCTTGCCAGTTTTTATCAGAGGTCCATGTTGGTATTATCTCATAACACTTTTCCTTTGAGTCAAGTTACCAAGGGTGGAACAAAAGTAATTTTTTTTCTGGTCCAAGTCCCAAGAAAAGACATTTTTTTAGTTGAAGCATTGCCTCTGCTCTGCACCAATACTCACCGTGCCAGACATGCAACAACCATTTGAAATTGAGACAGACACCTCTGACTATGTTATTGGTGCAGTTCTCACCCAACAAGGGCATCAGGTGGCCTATCATAGCTAGAAACTTTCTTACAGAATTCGGAAATACCCCACCTACGATAAGGAGATGTATTCCATCATGCAGGTTTGTCGAAAATGGAAACATTACATTCTAGGGAAGGAGACAGTCATCCACACAGATCATCAACCCCTGCAGTTTATACATACCCAAGGGAAGTTGCAGAATGATCGCCAACAAAAGTGGTCACATATCTGTAACAATTCCATTTGAATATTAAATACAAGAAGGGAACCACCAATCATGTTACATATTTCCTTAGTTGGCCCGGGTTGTAGCACCGACCACTCCTCTCAACTCTTTTGGCCACGATAACTCTAGATGGACAAAACTATAAAAATGATCTAGAGTTCGCCACCACATAGCAGATGCTAGTGGATGGAAAGAAAGTTCTAGACTTCTGCCTCCAAGATGCATTATTATGCTACCTAAGTCACCTTTGTGTTCCTTCAAGTGAGCTTTCCAAGTTGATTTGGGTGGCACACTACAGTCAGGTCATAGGACACTTGGTGTGGAGAAACTCTGGTCATACTACATAAGTATATTTATTGGCCAAATATCTGACAGGATGTTGGAAAATACATCAGATCTTGCATTGTGTGTGTCATCGTCAAGCCAAAAATTAAGAAGAAAGGCTTGTATACTCCTCTACCTACTCCTAGTCAGCCCTGAGAATCCATCTCCATGGACTATATGTTCAGCCTTCCTTCTACTAAGCATGACAACGATTGTGTATTTGTGGTCGTCAACAAATTTTCGAAGATGACCATATTGGTTGCCTACAAGAAGAGTATCATAGCAGAGGCCACTGCTAGACTCTTATTTGAACGAGTGTGAGTACACTTTGGGATCCTGAAAACCATTATATCATATCGAGATAACAGGTTCTTAAGCACATTTTGGTCGAGCCTTTGGACATTATTGGACAACAGGCTCACCAAGTCGACTGCATTCCACCCACAGATTGATGGTCAGACAAAGGTTGTCAATTGGATCAATATGCACATACTGCGCATGTAAAAATCTAAGCATTCGTAGACATGGGATGAGGGTCACCCTTATGTGCAACACAACTATAACATAGCTCTCCATGGCTCGATTGGATAGCGCCCCTTTGAAGTGTGCATTTGATTTCAACCATTATGTCCCCTTGATGTTGCACTTCTTTTTGCAACTACACAAGAAGAATATTCCCATTTTCAGTCTGAACACTGAAAAAAAGAGGATCCAACTGTATCGATTTGTCAAAGTTGGCTAGCTCTTGTACCAAGGAAGTGGCTCACTAGGGACCAAGTTCATCAGAAATTTTCCCCATCTCATGGAGGCACTCAACGTAATGGGAATGATTACTTCCTAAGGGGGGAGGACTAATCTAGGTGGATATTGGTGGCCACCCACTTATTCCACTTGGACCCCAACATTGTTTCTTTCAGTTTCCTTAAGTGTAGCATAATTTACTATTTTTTGCAGTTTTTCGGGTCATGAACTTTTTTTTGTAAAAATGGAAAACCCAAAATTTTCGATAAGGGTTTGTAGTCAAAATTTGTAGGCCTTGGATGGATCTTTCTCATGAGGTATCATACACATCAAACAAAGATCGTATGCCCAAGTTACGAGCCCGAAAAGTTAGTATATTGACTAACCCCAATGGGGCCCACAAAATTTTGGTGATTCATCTTCTAGGGTTAGGTTTCAGATGTTTGGGATTTTCCCTTATTTCTCAATAATAATAAAAAGGCTTTAGGGCCTCTTTGTAACATATTTCAAAGGCATGTAGCTGCCACATCTCTTCTCAGAGATTAGCTACCATCGCCTAAGCTAGTTTATTTCCATTCTACATGTAAACAATTTTCATAATTTTGTTACTAATAGAAGTTTGGTTTTCATTGTCGCTTTGTGTTTCTATTTAAATTTGTATTTCATTTCATTCCTACATAAATTTGGATTAATGGTATTAGATCAGTATATTATTTCTTTTTGTTTCTATGCATGTGCCCAACGAGATTGTTGGGTTGTG
>APFE031678856.1:53670-69412 GCA_000404065.3 Pinus taeda
TTGGACGCGATGGTTTTTCGGTCCATGGTATTGGATGTTTCAGCATGTATAAATATGTATTGTAACATTGAAAGGAAAATAATGAAAAATCAAGCTGGTAGTCCCGATTTTGGGATCGAGTGGGAAATCTCTGTGTATATGTGTTTTATGTGTTATGCTCTCGCATTTTTATTTTTCTGTGATTTAGAATTCGTATGCAGGTATTTTCTGTACGGGGTTAAAAACTACAGAGATCGAGGTATAAGGAGTTTGGGCTTGAACTAGTTAAACCTTTGTAAGACTAGCCTCACCGACCCCAACGACCTCCCATGGTGGAATAAAAGAAAGACAAGGGAGAAAAATATCCTACCAAAATGTTGCTCAAAGAATCCCTCAAGCGACAAAGGAACGATATGATAGAAAACTTTTCCTAGATCCTTCGGCAGATTCCCACAAGCGACACATCTTCATCCAACATCCACCTTGAAGGCACCACTTTTTTTAAGGTACAAGTCAACTTTGACATCCCATATTTGAAGGCTAGATAGATGCAGATGTCAAAGATAAATGGTTAAATATGTTGGAAGGATATTTTTCAGTTTATGATTTTTCTAATACGGAAAAGATTACTTTTGCACTCCTCAAAGTCACCCTCCATGTCAAGGACTCGTGGGAAACCTATTGTGGGTATAGGGATGAGAGCGAACCCTCAATGTTTTAAGTCGCACCCACTTAGAATTATTTCTGACACTCCATCAAGGAACAACATTACCTTGTTGAGAGCTATGAAGATAAGTACATAAAATGGACCACACTGTAGCAAGGAAGGGACCAAGATGTGTAGGAGTTCACAAATATTTTTCATACCCTTTGCACGAAGTTGGCTATCAAGGATTTTGAGTGGCATTTCATTCTCAAGTATCATGGTTGTCTGCACAATACATCCAGGACTAGATGGAGTTCCTAGACATCTCCTTGCTTGGCGTTGCCTACTGATACATTGTCAACATTCAGCAGAAATTTAAACAAAATAAGCGAGACTTTGGATCTATGAATCTAAAGCAAGGGAAAGGTGCCCCCAAACCACAAAACAAAGGAAAAAGCCAAGGTAGGGTGACCCAAGAAAACCCATTGAATCCGCAAGAAAATAATAAGACTATGAAGGCAAAGAAGGACACAGGAAAGTGGTTTGGGTTCCATAAGAACCCCATTCACAACACAAGTGAGTGTTGAGCCAATCTGTCACTACTGGTCGAGCTGAAGTGTCGAGTCAGAGTCAAGTCAGAGTCAGGTGCATATTCTGACTCTGAGTCTGAACCTAACATGGGGAATGGCAAGTCTTATCAGATTATTGATGTGTAGCTAAGCGCCACCATTTCCACCACCAACATCCAGAAGATTGAGCACCAAGATCCAGAGGAAGGGGAGCATCTCTTTCACTCACAAATGTGGGTGAAGGGGTCTCTGCTACAATTTAATTTTGACAACGGGACCCAAAAGAACCTCACCTAAATAGAGTTTTCTAAGCGAATGAGCCTACCGACCACACCACACCTGCAGCCATACACCATCCAGTGGCTCCATCAATGATGAGATCTCCATGTCAGCCATTAGTGTCGTCTTCCCTATAGCATCAAACCCTTCAGGGATGAGGTATTTTGTCATTTTGATCCTCTTGAAGTTTGTGATGTATAATTAGGCCAACCATACTTGTGGAAGTGTATGTTGTGTATAAGTCGAGGCCTCGCACTGCTATTATTACTTTGAGCAGTAAGTTATACAAGATACTAGAGGTATCTTACCTACTGTCATTTCTTTGATCTCTGCTAAGCAATGTAGTAAGATCATCTCCCAACCTAGGAAATTTGGTTTATTTTTTATTCGTTCTCTAAGTAACATCCATGGTCCCCACGGAGGGTTCCACCGCATGACAGAAGCAGGTGGATAAGGTCGTGGAAGAATACAGGAACATCTTCTCCTCACCCACAAGGGTACCTACACACTGTCAAGTTAAGCATTTGATCACTCTGACTCCTACAATGCCTCTACCCAATTGGCCGATATACTACCGCTCAATTATGGAAAATGAAGAAATCAAGTGACAAATCTAGGATTTGTTGCAAAAAGGGCACATCCAACCATGTTCCTCACCTTGTGGGAGCTCGATTGTACTTATACAAAAGAAGGATGGGACCTTGTTGTGAAGGCAAATCCCCTTTGCGGACATAGGTGATCCCTCTAGCCTAATGAGTGGATCTAGCAACAAACAAAACAATCTAATACTCACTTTCCTAGCTGATGCTTGAAAAATGTAATGAGAAAGAGGAACCTACCTCGTTCTGATGCTAATCGCTCATTCTTCAGAGATGGATTTCAATATTTCACTTCAGGCCTCGCTCCTAAGTTGTTCTTCACGTCCAAAAACTTGCAAGGGAGATAAAAGTACTATACAAGACACGAGAGCATATCTAACATGTATCAAGCATTAACTACTTAACAGGTAACGCAACATTAAGCTAATTGCATAAATATTTACACAATTATGGAAAGTGAACATTAAATGTATATATTAAGAAATTGAAAAGGGAAGTGTACAACCTATGCCTTGATGTCGAGGCCTTTCTTTAGGTGGATGTCCAAGTCCAAGCAAATACTCTTCAAGCACTCCTTTAAGCTAGAAATGGGAAGCATGTAAGCATAATCTCAACATAGGGATGCAGCAATCAATGACCAACCATTTGGGAATGGAAGGGGGTGAATTTATAGGAAGGGAGAGGGAGTTAGGGATCCATAAAAGAGGGAGGAAGGTCCACATCTCAAGGGGAAAGCCCATGATGATAATATCAAGAGGTCCAAATGGGAGAGATTGACCATATCAACAACAACCAATATCTAACTCATTGTTCCTGAAGGTTCTAGTGGGCGAAGCTTCTCCTCCAGTTTGGGAAAACCTGCCACAAGGAGGCCAGCGTGAGTTTTCCTATGAAAACCTGCCTTGGTAGCGTGAGTGTCTACCTGAGAAACCTGCCATCAACACGGGTAGGCAGTGGAGCAAAACACGTTGATGCCAGAAATTAGGTTTTAAGGCAACTTTATCCATAATGATTTCAGGGCAGCTTTTCTTTGATTTTTCAAGGACATTTTGGTTTGTATATCATGATGGATATTCTGCACAACAGTCAATATTTTGGCACTCCAGGGTATGGCACAGGAAATAAACAGGAGACATGACAAAATACTTTGTAACAAATACCCCCTAAAGCATGAAGGCAGAACATGGAGTGATTGTTGAGGTGCTTTACAAGTCAGTGCAAGGACAAGAACAACACCATCAAGAGACCTGCAAATCAAGCATATAAATATACATATCTGAAATATTTGATGATCATGCCTAAAAACAAAATAATAGGCATATAATTATACATGAATCCGCAACATGGACGCATCCATCTGAATAATAGGGATCATGTGCAAAGATCCTCAGTATGGTCGCAGCCATCCAAATAGAAAGGATCATAAATATCGACCCACAACATGGTCGCAGCCATCTGTCCAGTAGAAACATGTATACAATCATGAATGACTCATAACTCCATGCAACTTGGATTCTATCAAACAAAATCCAAGGTCTTGCACTCCGTCTCGACCTAATCAATGTACAGATTCTAACATGTCAATAGATGTGTCGAAGTTGAACATGATAGAAAACCACCTGATTACCCATCAACGATGTAAATTCTTAACAAACACAAGAGAAACCACCAATAATGACAATAACTCTCAAGGTACAATCAGCAATCCACAAATGTGAATACTGGGACTGAATTCGAACATCTGTGACATCATCCAATCGAAGGTCAATGATGTAAACCTGTCGTCAAATGGAAAGAACTTGCCATTGAAGCATGCAAGCTCTAAGGTATCGGAAAGTAGTTTCTAGATCATCTTCCCAGATAATGAGATGAATTCGACAGGAAGTGATCCGTCGAAGGAGGGCCATAATGAATCCCACATCATTGACGCAGAACAAAGAATGTAGTTGAGTAAATAAGTAAGATTTAGGACTGTAGAAGAAATCCAGATAATGTACAAGTGGTAAATAATTGTAGATAGGACTTCTCTTGAACATATTGGCAACACGACTTCGCATTTTTTTAACATTGGACCCAACATAGGATCATAAGTCATGATGAAAGAAAGGTATGATCAAATGAGAGGAAAAATGGATTTCCCAAACCCAAGAAGGCAAGTGACAAAGCAAGGATATCCCAAACCCAACAAAAATAACAGATGAGTGTCATGTTCAAGAGCGACATGTTGCCTTTACAAGATACAAAAGATGGACGCTTTAACTTCTCCCCCACAATTTCTGGCGAGTAACTCATATATTTTTTATCGCAAACTTGAAGGGGATAGCATATGCTTTCCATATAAGTTCACCCTTCGGATGAATCCATCCTAGTAAGTTTTACAAGCCCTAGGAAGGAGGAACTTGGTCTCATCATGGTGACAAGTCTTGCATCGTTTAAGTTTTACAATTCTGACGGAGGTGAAACTTGGCATATTTTTCATGTTTAGAGAGTTTTAAAAAGAAATGGAAAAGAAAAATCCAAAGGTCTCTTTTCGTAAATCGTCTCTTCAACTCGAAAATGTAGAAAACAATATCCAAGAGAACGTCCTAGCCATGTTCGACTAAGGTATTCCTTTTTCGTACAATAATCTATATCAATTCGGAAAAGGGTTAAACTTATACTGAGTAGATGTCATTTCATTACTTTTATGAGTTTGAAACAACAAGTACTCGGCAATCTTTTCATTTTTCAAGAGTTAGAAAAGAGCTTAGAGATGACTCTAGGGGGTAACTTTTTCGTCTATTTTTTACAAGTCCAAAAAACTGATAAAATAAAAATCGTTGAATTAGTCAAAGTAAATCACCGTCATCTAGAAGATATGACCTATCGCTACACAAGGAAATGTGAATACTGATTTCGAGGAAAAATAGAAAAAAATGAGTGAAATATGCCCTAATTTGGTAAAATATTATTTAAAAGCTATAAATAAGGCAAAAGGTAAATCATTTTTACCATTTTACCAATTTGCACTTGTGGGAGCATTTTTACCTCATTTTACCTCGAATTTCACGCAAGGAGCACGAGCAATCTAGGACACCATTTGTCAAGCCGCTTGTTACAAGTAATAGATCTGTCCTTCCTCTTCATTTTTCCAATCATTTTAAGCACTTTCATCCATAGGGTAGGTTGTGAGGGGGATTTTTAAAAAATGTACATCATGGGTGACTAGTGCGAGTTTCACCCATAAGGATCACGCTACTCACCTTGAGGCCAGTTAGGAACTCGTGCTAATAATGCGAAAAAATTCTGAAACAAATGCGTTGGCGCCGAGGTACAAATTTTGAAATGAAATCCTCCATGAAAAATAGTCAATCTTGATTTTTCTCTCCATGGATGCTCATAAAATATTGGTTTGTGTTTTGCAGAAAAAATAGTCCAAAATGGTGATCCAGTGGAAAGAGAGGGGTCATGAAGCTGAAGATCACCAGGCAATGCAGGATGATGACTGTATCGATGCCCTTTGAGCATGTGGACTGCTCAAATTCTTCATGTTTCCCTAGATCAGAGCACAACCCAAATTATTGCAACATTTGATTAGTTGGTGGGATGTAGATCGTCAATTGTTTATGGTTGGGGACCAAGAGCTTGAAATAGAGGTCGTTGGCATCTACTTCATTACTGGATTGTCCAGAAAGGGACAACGGGTACAACTATCTGGGTCACGATCTGGAGGAGAGAGTGCAGACATGCTCATTGTGAACCATCCTACACACTATGGTCGGAATAGTAGGGGTGCAATAATTGCATGAGGCATCAAAGTCTCACTTCCAGTGCGCGATTGAATGCCTAAATCCCAAAGCATTCAACTGGTGTGAAGGTTTATTGGCACGCATGAAACGCCAATTAACAAAGTGTAAGAGGGGAAATATGAAGCAATCGTCCCTATTGAGATTGATTGCATGTTTCCCAATCTCAATAGCCTCTCTTAGCTTCATATGATAAATATGATCAAACTTTGCGATGACACGGGAATCCTCAATGTAAACATGGTGCTTGGATTTCACTGCATGTTCGGTTAAAGAAGAGGAACGGGAACGACTGTGCCTAATGTCTGTTGCATGTTCATGGATTCTTTGGTTGATGGAACGACTAATTTCACCAATGTAAGGAATCCCACATGAACAAGGAATAGAGTAGACCCCTTTCTTGTCTTTAGGGTTGACCATTAGAAACTCTCCTAGATTTGTTAAAGACCCAGTCAACCCTAAAGACATGAAAAGGGTCTACTCTATTCCTTGTTCGTGTGGTATTCCATAAATTGGCGAAATTGGTTGTTCCATCAACTAAATAATCCATGAACATACATCAGACATTAGGCACAGTCATTTTCGTTCCTCTGCTTTAGCCGAACATGCGGTGAAATCCAAGCACCATGTTTGCAATGAGGATTCACGTATCATCGCAAATGTTGATCATTTCTATCATAGGAAGCTAAGAGAAGCTATTGAGATCGAGAAGCATGCAATCAATCTCAATAGGGACGATGGTTGGAAATTAAGTAGGAGTTAGATTCCTACCCTCTCCTCTTGATTTCCCCTCATTTTTGTTTTCCTATTTTTATTTTTTTTAATTTATATTTTGATTTCTTCTAGCTTTCTTAATTATTCTCTGATTGTTGGATAGCTTTATTATAGTTAATTTAAAAATATTTCAAGTATTTTTATATTAATTTAATTCAAGTTAATTGAAAAAATAAAAATTGTTATTAAATACAAAAATAAAATAAATTATTGATTTATTATTATTCTTCGATTAAAATAATTGCTAACGGCTATTTCCTAACAAACAATTCCCACCCTTTATTAAATATTAAATTATTCTAATTTGACTTGATATATTTTAATATTTAAAATCAAATAAAAATAATTAAATTATTTTTTCTACTAATTCCCAGTAAGTAACTCCTAACAATTAATTCCTAACTTATTCATAACAACGAACTCTCGACACAGATGCATCTCTGTTATTTAATCATTTGGAAGATTGATTTTTTCACCTTTGCCCTAAGGATCAACCACATTAGATGATTCGAAACATCGACTAAATAGTCATGATGTGATTAATCCAAAAGACAATCTCATTATCAATCCGGATCACAAAATATAAGATCTAACGTTTATGAGGCTTATGGATCACATCTTGTGGCCCTTTACCAACTTGTTGGGAAGAGAACTTGCAACATGTTCGACAGGTCCTTCAAACCCCGCGACAACACAAGCTATGTGCCAACTTGGAGAAATGCACCTTTGGCATGAGCCAGATCCAATGTCTAGGTTACATTTTTATCAGAGCTTCATGTTGATATTCTCTCATATCTCTTGGCCTTTGAGTTAAGTTACCAATGGCAAAGCGAACAAATAAAAATAAATAAAATTAATTAATTAATTAAAAATTAAAAGAAAAAAAAAATATATATATATATATATATATATATATATATATATATATATATATATATTGGTTTGAGTTCCAGCAGAAGGTGTTTGTTGAGCTGAAGCATTGCCTCTACTTTTCTCTAGTGCTCACCTTTCCAAACCTACATCAACCATTTGAAATTGAGACAAACACCTTTGACTATGCTATTGGTGCATTTCTCACCCAGCAAGGGCATCCAGTGCCCTATCATAGTGACACACTTTCCGACGCAATTTGGAAATACCCCACCTACGTTAAGGATATGTATTCCATCTTGCAGGCTTGCAAAAAATGGAAACATTACATTATGGGGAAGGAGACAGTCATCCACACATATCACCAACTGCTGCAATTTATACAGACCCAAGGGAAGTTGCAGAATGATCGCCATAAGAAGTGGTCCACATATCTACAACAATTCCATTTGAATATTAAATACAAGAAGGGCAACACCAATCATGTTTCAAATTGCCTCAGTCGCCCCCCTGGTTGTAGCACTAACCATTGTTCTCAACTCTTATGGACATGAGACCTATGAATGGCTACAATTATACAAAAATGATCCATAGTTCGCCACCACATACTAGATGCTAGTGGATGGCAAGCAAGTTCCAGACTTCCACATTCAGGATGCATTATTATGTTACCTGGGCCACCTTTCTGTTCCTTCAAGCAAGCATGCCAATCTGATTTGGGACGCTCACTACAGGCGGGTCATAGGACACTTTGGTGCGGAGGGAACTGTGGTCGTACTATAGTAGTATTTTTCTTAGCCAAATCTCTAACATGATGTTGGAAAGTACATCAGATCCTACACTGCCTGTGCCATTACCAAGCCAACCATTAAGAAGAAAGGCTTGTATACTCCTCTGAATACTCCTAGTTAGCCTTAGGAATCCATATTCGTGGACTATATCTCTAGCCTTCCTTCTACCAATCATGGAAACAACTATGTATTTGTAGTCGTCAAAATATTTTCTAATATGGCCATATTAACTGGCTGCAAGAAGAGTATCACAATAGAGGTCACTGCCAGACTCTTCTTTGAACGAATGTGGGTACATTTTGGGATCTGATAGACCATTATACCATATCGAGATAAGAGGTTCCTAAGCACGTTTTGGTCGAGCCTTTGGTCATTGTTGGACACCAATCTCACCAAGTCGACTACATTCCACCCCAAAACTGAGGTCAGACAAAGGTTTTCAACATGATGATTGTGCACATAATGTGCATGTACAACTCTAAGCATTTTCCTACATGGGATGAGAGTCTCCCCTGTTATCACTTAGAATTTTCCTTAGAAGTTATCAGAAGAAGGAACAAACAGAGGTAACCACAAACCAGTCTTTTAAGTATAGGCTCTAGCCAACCTATGACTCCGAGAGGGCTCTCTATATATAATCTAGCTTTGTTTCTTATGGGATTTTAGGCTAGTTCTTACTGTTCTTTGAGGTTTTGGTTTTGTTTTGAAGGTTGGGCGGTGGAATTCTTAGAGAAAACGGATAGAGCTAGGTCTTCAAGCCATTGGGCTATGGAGTCAACAAATGGATAGCAGGACTGAACCAATTCATTCAAGGGAATGTTCACAGGGCAGGCTAGCAAAGCGAAATGCAAATCCTTAGGCCTAATAGGTGAAGTAATTCTAACCAGGGTGAAGGGGAACTCAAGAATCCTTAGAACAAGTTCAGAATGGAGAACAGAGGATAATATTGAACAAAGGGTAATTAAGAATCCTTTGCTACAGATCACAAGAAGCCACCTAAACTAAGCAGCAACCAAGAATTCCTTATCTTAGATTCGTAAAGAAAACATATTCTAATGCATAACAGTCAAGACAGAGTGCATTTAAACAATTTCTGAAATATCATTCCACATTATAACATTAAGATTTTAGAGATACATAAATATTATGAAAAACTTGAAAGAAAACAACATTGAACATGAGAGAATACTTATTTGTGTTTCGCTTTACACAAGAATGTTTTAAAATATCTTATCTTTATTCCTTGATCAAGTAAGCCAATCCAGTCATTAATACAATAGAATTTCTGATTCGAGAGAAAAAGTCTATAGAAATGTTTGGAATTCACACCCCCACATACATCGAATTATGAAGTATTTATACAAAAACTTATTACAAAATATCTCAAACAACTTGTGATTTATTCTAGGAAATGTAAATATCTTCTAGCAAGAAGATAGAGATAGCTAATGAATTGTTTCTTGTTGTCCCTTTAATTATGGTTGTGTTGGCCTTTATGGTTAAGATGTAGCCCTTTATGCTGGCTGATAGTTGCGGCATTTTTATGCTGGAGTCTCCTTTACTTTGGTCTTTCATCTGATACTCTTTGACCCTGTTGTGTTGTTTTTACCTGTTTCATCTTGTTGCCTTCATATTCACTGTGTGGTTATTTTTAGCTGTTAATTTATCACAGTAATTTAGTCACAGTTTCCCACCATTCTGCATCTGGTAATTTTACATTTATCATCCTCCTGTAAATCTCATAGCCTCAGTGTACTTTGCAAAATTGGGCTTGGTGAGGAACAAATGTTTTACCTCGTGCTCAAGGAAAAACAAGTTCTCAAATGTGTCATCTAATACTTTGCCCATTGGCAAGGCTTTAATGGATGAGGAACTGGCTTGATCCTTAGCCAATTTTCTAAGTCTATCCCCATAGTCCGACTGTGCCATGAGTTTTTCATTGATGACCATATGACTGGGCATACCTTTCTCCCTCAAAATCTGAAATTTAGCCATGAACCTATCAATGGCTACCTGCATATTGTGGCATTTTTCTTCCAAATTAAGCATAATGTTCCTTTTGGAAATAACCTTCCTTATTTCTAAAATGGTGGTAGTTATGTCTTCAATGTTCAGATTTTGTAGCTCATATATGTTTTTTTTATTTAGGAAATGGATGAGTCTATTTGCATCCTCAGTCTTATATCCCAACTCCTCCTTCACTTTCTGGATAGCTTCAGTAGCTATCTTTACTAGCTCTGTTTGCTCAAAAATAACTTGGATTGATGGCCAAATAACATTGACAGAGTCAATGATATTGGCCCACAGCCTTTCCTTGGTTTGTCCAAGTGGCTTCTCAAGTGTCAAATCCTTTTCCAGGATTTTGATCCTCTCACCCATTCTCTAGGCCCTTTGTGTTTCCTCTTTCTTCTTGAGTTGGGCAAGTTTGCAATCAATTTCCAAACTTGCCACCTTTTCCTTCAATATTTTCATCTTTGTAGCCTGGATAGACATATCTTCCATGGCTTTCACAAGTTCTGTTGCTTTTCCCTCTGGTGCTCTTGTTGCTATAGTAAATTCTACTGTTACTGGTATTGTTGTTGCAGGTGGAGCTATGGGTGCCAATGATGCTGCCAGTGTAGAAGGAACTGTTGTGGATACCGTGGGGATAACAGTTCTGTAAGTTGTGGCCAAGTCACTTTGCTTCAATTGAATTAAACTACCCAACTCCTTCTCTGTCTCCTTGAGTTGGTCATTCAGCTTCAGGACCAAGTCCATGAGCTCTTCATGTCCTTGTTGGGCTTCCATGACCTCTAATGTTTGTGGATGATGTAGCTGGGGTATCTTTCGCTGCTTTTTGAGTGCTTGGATATCATCATTTTTCTTCTTAATTAGCTGCTTTGTGGCTTTTATATCCTTGGGATCGTGTCCCAAATTCAATTACTAAGTCCTCCAAGGACTTGATTCTTGTGCCCTTGGCCTGTGAGGAGGCCTTTTCCAACTAGAATTGTGCAGATATGTTTTTTAGGGAATTCTATAGTTGGTGGGTAGCTATGGCCTTTCTAGTCAAAGTGGAGTATATCATCTCCCCTATTTGCTTGTGTAACTCAATCTAGCATATGGGGTGGATATCCCTTGCCAGCACTTCGAAATCTACTTTCATGAAATCTGAGGCTGTTCTTGGCTGTTGAGTTGTAGGCTTGATGAAAGTCATCTACATTTCCCCTCTTTGATATCAAAGGCTGACATTATCCTTATTTGATTTGTAGGGGTCATCTTCAGGTACTGGGCATAAGTTTGGACCTTAAGCTTCTCAATCATTGCTTTTATTTCTATGTACCTCTCCTTGATGTCTTGGTCTTTGTCAGCATGCATTTTGAAGGAAGATACCTCAAGACTGAGCTGCCTTTCCAACCCTTGAGTTTGTGATGTGGAGGGTGTGCCTTCCGATGGGGTGATGGGCCTTCTCCGGTTTCCTTCTGTGCTGGTGAATTTTGTTGTCTCTTCTGTGTATTCCTGTTCAGAGACAGGATTCATCCTCTGTCTTTTTGCTTGGCTTGTCTCTGCATAAGTTTGTGAAGTGGCCCTTGTTGATGTGGTGGCCTCTTTCCTACTTCTTTTTAAGTTATTCTCCTCATTTAGAGGAGTCTGCACAATTGAGGGGGTACTCATCATTGTATCTAGTTTGCTTGATTCCTCTAGTTTGTCTGATTATTTTGACACCTACAAGAAATAACCCTCATCAAGTTGTTTTTCAAGATCGATTAGAGCATTCTTTATGTCTATTCTGGTGTTGTATTGATCAACTAGGGTTCCTTCCACCCATTTTGATTGGTTAGCATAGGCTTCAATCTCAGGTATGTGATGGTGAATAAAAGGTCCCAGCTTGACCTTTTGCCTCTTTTTGGTGATGAATTCCAAAGGGTCATATCTCCAAACAAAACTTCTCTGGAACTTCATCTTCTACAGTATCAACTTTGCCTCTGTCCCAACGTCCCTAGAGTTACATATGAAGGGGCCTAGTTGGTCTTTTATTTTGAAATTGGCCTTCTTCTTGGCATTTACAAAGTTTATCTCATCTGCATTGATGATTTTCCTTTAATATTCTAATGCAAACAACCTCATAGGGAGGTATCTTGGCAATTTGTATGGTGCAAGCATGCAACCATATATCCTGATCTTTGTGTGGTTCTGGTAAAGGTACCAGTCACCCACTTTGGTCTGCTTTGACAGTTGAAGGACTCCCTTTATTTTTGGACTGATTCTTGGATGAGGGTTTCTAGTCAACATTGTCATAACTGGATGTAGAAATAAGTCAATAAAGTCTGAATAAGAGTATGGAGACTGGTACTCATAGATTAATGGGGTCCAAAAAATGATTGACCTTGGTTGTCCCTTGTTGTCCAGTTTTTGGAGGGTGAATAGGAACTTATCAGACTGATAATATAGGAACATATGGTATAACGTTGAAGAGTATTTGAAGACCCTCTCATTCCCCATTCTTGTGAACTACTCATGCATCCTGTCAGCTATGAATGTGGTAAAGTCATAAACGGTTGCAGGAGGTTTTCCTGGGGTATAGATGGACATGAAAGCTAGGATAATTTCATCAATATACTCACTTGTGGAGTAACCCAAAACACAAAATATCATGGCGACAATATTTCGGCCCCAAGGGGAAAAAATAGTTGCTACATATGGAGGGGGGTTGTTAGGAATGTGTTAGTGTCAGTCTTTCCAACCTTCCTCCAGTGATCAAATATTGCTCTTACAAAGTGATTGTGAAGTGTCAAGGTCAAATTTTGTCATTTCAGTGAGTCTTCAAGCAAAATTTGGTTACTAGGCATTAGGTCTAGGGTTTGCTCTCACTCTTTTCAAAGTTGCCCAAATGCAAATCTATGTCACAATTCATCTGAGTCTATCATCATTCATAGGGTTTTCATTATCATCTCAGTGTCTAATGAGTCATTTTACACCTTGTTCATGCTTCAGTTGCACCTAGGTAAGGTCAGTTCCCTCTCCTAGGGTTTTGAAAGCTAATTTCTCTTGGATGGTCAAATCATTAGTAAAAATTATATCCAGATGTTCATACACCTTCCTCTATCTTTCATATACCTTATCAAACACTTCCCATCACTGAGATCCCCAAAATTCCTCATTTTCGCACAAACACTAATTTCTAGCTACAACCTGGCAATTTTCTAGGTTGGGCCTGTGTTTTGCCATTTTGGACCCCTTCCCCTCACTCAATCTCTAATATTCCACTTTCCCCTGCTTCCTAACATCCCTCCCTACTTCCAAAAATTTCCCCAAGAATTTAGAAGCCCCTTATCCCCTTCATTTCGCTTCATTTCGGCAAAATTCCTTGTTTCACACATCGGGATAAGTTTCACTCAAAAGATGTTTTAGAGAAATAAAAGATGAATTTTGGGAAACTGAGAGAGGTTTTTGTCCAAAACATGCGAAATAAGGAAAACCTCCTTCACGTTTTGCACAGGTGTCATGGTTTGAGAGAAATGTCAAGAATACCGTTGCCTCAGGAGAATCAAAGACACCTCTGGAGTGACCTTGGGAAACTCAAGTTTTCTCCTAGCTTGGTTGGCCAAATGATTTTCTTGATGGGTAAAATGATAAATACACACAAATAGCTTTCCAATTAGCTATCATGAGCTCAATGTGGGGTTGAGGAAGGTATTCAAACATTGACTGCAACAACACTCTTCCTTGAGGCAGCCTCATTTGGCACTTTTTGACCAGTCTTGGGAGATTTGATTTTTGACAGGGAAAATGAACTTCAAATTGAAACATTCCAGTTGGGTTGGAAATTTGACTCAAAGACCTTTCCAACGAGCTATCCTGCACCCAATTCTGAGACCGGGAAGGCCTCCAAAAGCCTCCTGCAAAAGCGCGCGACCTGTTGGGCAAGCGCGACCTGTCAGGGGGGTCTTACCAGTTGGGAAAATACACTGGCGCGACCTGTTGGGAATTCATCCACAAAAAATTGCCCGTAAACTGCCAAACAACCCCAAATTTCTTCAATATTGCAGGTAGGCCTCTGATTATCAAAGTATTTTACTTGATAAAGGAAAATGAGCATGGGAAATGTGTTTTAATGCCATCAAATTGAAATGAGAGGTTCATGTATATTTGCTTTAAAAATGTCAAAGTGCAAGTAAAGCTAGGGTTTTGTTTTGCCATTCTCAAGGTTATCCCTTTCACTCCCATTTTTCCCCACATCCCAACCATCTCCCTTGTCATTTTCACCTAATCTCCTTACCAAAAATATCAAAGTCCCTAAACCCTACCTCCTATGAAACCCCTACAAAATATGATTATGTGATGGTATATGTTTCATAATTGCTTCCTAAATTCCCCTTTCATATGTATTTTCCCTAAATCCCTTCAAAATTCTACCTTCCTAAACATCTTCCTTGTGTTTTTGTCCCCTTGGAGCAACATTTAAACAGTCAAAACAACAGGGTATATGTACGTATGCAATGCAAGAATGAAGGTGCTCCAAGGACGGGTGGCCAAGGCACTCAAACGAAGAATAAGGCCCGATCCCCTCCATATTTTGGCTGAGGCTTCCTTGAAGGAGCATGGTGCTAAATGACTCAACCCCAGCACAAATTTGAAAAATTTTTGAGCATTTTTGGTCATTTATGAATTTTTTGGTCAAAAAACAGGTTTTCTTCACCAAGAGGTCGTGCACCGTACGCGACCCTTTCGATTGGGAGGTCCATTTCAGGAAAAGTTTGCATTTTTGGATTTGTCATGCAAAAATACACTTGCTCAGTGAAGATCAAGAAATTTCACCAAGTTTTGAGCCTCCAGAAGGTCAAAAAACAAGCAAAAAATCACTTTCTGCCACCTTTTTGACACACAGGAAGCAGTCTTGGGAGATTGCAATTTTGGAGGGGCAATGGACACCAAATTCAGAAATTCCACTTGGGTTGGAAAGTAGACATCCAGACCTTTCCAAAAAGCCCACTTTTGCTTCATTTGGACACCTGGAAGTGCCTCAAAATCTGCTCCAAAGGTGTGCGACCTCTTCAGAATCAGTGCGCGACCTCTTGGGCAATTTTCACAGAAATGGTGCCTACAGCTCAGCAAAACGTAGTTTTGACTAGGTTTGACTTTTTGGAGTGAATTTTGATCCTCCTTGATGTAAATGATGTAATTTTATGATATTTTGACACTTATTTATCTCTTCTAGAAGATTCATTCATGAGATAGACAAAAATTTAATGAATGAATTGGTTTCCTAGCTTATAGAGGCAAGTTGTTTTGACTGCCTAGATTTTAGTGATCAGTTTGGAATTGGTTGAAACAGCTCCTATGATAGTGAGCTCGACCCCTAGAGGCAAGGAAAGATGTTAGCTTGCCTATATTATGTACTTTCTTAGTCATTTTCATGGTTGGACTCTTGAGGGAGAAAGCTTCTATTGTATTACTCATTGTATCTCTGCAA
>APFE031678856.1:69432-83166 GCA_000404065.3 Pinus taeda
AAAAGCCTCCTGCAAAAGCGCGCGACCTGTCAGGGGGGTCTTACCAGTTGGGAAAATACACTGGCGCGACCTGTTGGGCGCGCGCGACCTGTTGGGAATTCATCCACAAAAAAATTGCCTGTAAACTGCCAAACAGCCCCAAACTTCTTCAATATTGCAGGTAGGCCTCTGATTATCAAAGTATTTTACTTGATAAAGGAAAATGAGCATGGGAAATGTGTTTTAATGCCATCAAATTGAAATGAGAGGTTCATGTATATTTGCTTTAAAAATGTCAAAGCGCAAGTAAAGCTAGGGTTTTGTTTTGTTGTTCTCAAAGTCTTTCACTCCCATTTTTCACCACATCCTCAGATTGTTTCAAGAGGAGGGAG
Source organism: Pinus taeda (assembly GCA_000404065.3). Lineage (NCBI taxonomy): Eukaryota > Viridiplantae > Streptophyta > Pinopsida > Pinales > Pinaceae > Pinus > Pinus taeda. Next base: position 69,804 of record APFE031678856.1, read on the forward strand.
GACCATCACAGCAGCATGATATCCCTGAGACTAGACATGTCAGCTCTCCTCCATTGATCACTTATCAGAGAGGCCACAGGGCTTTATTTGCAGCAGCTAGGCGAGTATTTTCTCCACATCAAGTGGAAGGGGTCTCACCTTCTTCATCAGCACCGCGAGTGTTATCTCCACACCAGGTGGAAGGGGCCTCGCTTCCGATAGCAGCACAGGTATCAGAGAGGGGCAAGCAGTCCAGGATTGAGCAAGGATTGTCATGTGATCCAGATAATGACATCATTGATATTGAGGATAGCTCCCCTGCCTCAAAGCTCAAGGAGATAATCCGAGAGCAAAGGACCTAGAATGAGTCGCTGCACAAGAAATTGCAGATGGAAAAATGGATAATTAACTATTTAGAGCATCGCAACAAACAGTTAGAGGATGAGCACGAGCTTTATGAGCAGCGGAAGATTCGTGAAGACCGGGAATTGGCTCGTAGGAGACCCGGTGATTTGACACCCATAGATCGAGAATATATGCTTATTCGGGTCAATGCTCATTTGGAGAGGTTTCTGGCCAAGGCCAATAGAGATAAGGACCTGCTCTGGAATATGAAGAACCACTATTGGGCTCGAATGCACGTATGCAAGGCAAGAATGAAGGTGCTCCAAGGACGGTTGGCCAAGGCACTCAAACGAAGAAAAAGGCCTGATCCCCTCCATATCATGGCTGAGGCTTCCTTGAAGGAGCATGGTGCTAAATGACTCAACCCCAGCACAAATTTCAAAAAACATTGAGCATTTTTGGTCATTTATGAATTTTTTGGTCAAAAAACAAGTTTTCTTCACCAAGAGGTTGCGCACCGTGCGCGGACCCTTTCGATTGGGAGGTCCATTTCAGGAAAAGTTTGCATTTTTGGATTTTTCATGCAAAAATACACTTTCTCAGTGAAGATCAAGAAATTTCACCAAGTTTTGAGCCTCCAGAAGCTCAAAAAACAAGCAAAAATTGACTTTTTGCCACCTTTTTGACACACAGGAAGCAGTCTTGGGATATTGCATTTTTGGAGTGGAAATTGGACACCAAATTTAGAAATTCCACTTGGGTTGGAAAGTAGACATCCAGACCTTTCCAACAAGCCCACTTTTGCCTCATTTGGACACCTGGAAGTTCCTCAAAAGCTGTTCCAAAGGTGCGCGACCTCTTCAGAATGAGTGCACGACCTCTTGGGCAATTTTCACAGAAATTGTGCCTACATCTCAGCAAAACGCAGTTTTTACTAGGTTTGACTTTTTGGAGTGAATTTTGATCCTCCTTGATGTAAATTATGTAATTTTATGATATTTTGACACTTTTTTATCTCTTCTAGAAGATTCATTCATGAGATAGGCAAAAATTAAATGAATGAATTGGTTTCCTAGCTTATAGAGGCAAGTTGTTTTGACTGGCTAGATTTTAGTGATCAGTTTGGAATTGGTTGAAACAGCTCCTAGGATAGTGAGCTCGACCCCTAGAGGCAAGGAAAGATGTTAGCTTGCCTATATTATGTACTTTCTTAGTCATTTTCATTGTTGGACTCTTGAGGGAGAAATCTTCTATTGTATTTCTGCAATTTTTGGCTAAGGAAGACCAGGGTTTTGCAGTCCTTTTTGGGATTCTTGTGGTTACATGTATTGATGGTGTGCTTCTCTTTGTACTTTTAAGATTTTTATGTGAATCATCTTCTTACTTTTTCTTCTGCAAATTAGGCAAATGAAGTGTTAAGGTAGAATTCATGGTTGTTATGCTCTGCCATTAAGTTTGCTTAATATCAATGTTTTCAGCTGTTTAAGGAGAATTCAAGGTGCTTGCTTGCTCTCCTTAGCTTCTCACCAGTCAATTCTATCCATCCACAATCTATCAAAGGCCATCAATCAATCTCCTACCTTGCCCCAAAGAACCCCCTGCGAAAACTGTGTCCAATCCCCGCACCCAAAATTGCCTTTCCCCAATTTTCCACCAAAACCCTAAAAGTCCCTAAATCAAACCTTTTTATTAGTTTACTAGCCTAAAATCAATGTTTCCACATTGGTTATCTCGCCCATTGGAGATCTTTACCGAGATAGACCGGAGAGAGCCCTCTCCTGCCCCGTAGGGCTAGCTACGAGGCTAAGTGGTTTGATGTTGCCTTGAAGTTTACCTTTTTTCAGCCTGAGGTGAAACTTCAAGCGCTAACAGGATGTACTTTTCTTCTACGATGAAGGTTTGGAGAAATTGGGCCAATTTGGTAGACCTGAGTTTGGGGTATAAGTCCAATAGGTCTCCAATTGAGAGGGGAGTTACGTTTGGTCCTAGTTGGAGCTGCAATATTTCATTGATGGATTCAACGATAATGGTGAAAAGGACCTTCTGGTCATGAGACATTATGGTTCTGTGACTGGGGACGTAGCAAGCATAGCACATATGCACAATTTCAGGAAAAATGTGGATTTGGGGGAATTGGTACTTTGGCAAATTTGATTCCCAAAGGCCAATTTCATCAACATGGTTCAGGAACTTGTCCCTAATTTTGCAATGAACTTTGAGCAGGAGCTCTTTGATAGTGGTATATTTTACTGGAAGTCTCTCTCAGCCAGAGGAAGGTGATCTAGGTCTAAATGAGGTGTAGTGATGGGCCTCACATCCATTGCAATTGGGGCAGCCATACTCAGTTCTTGCGGATTTGAGTGTGGGGAGGGATTCAGAGTTTTTGGGGCAATGGTTTTCTGTAGTGGTTTGTGGCTCAAGCTCTTGAGTATTTTTAATTAATTTTTAACTTAACTAAAACACTCAGCAACTAGTTACTTTGAAATTGAGAGGGTAGTTGGTGAATTCTGGTTTAAATACCTGGAACTGGGGTGAATTGGTTCTGAACAGGGTGGCTGGCGACTACAAGTGGTTGAATGGGCTTCGTATAGGCTGCAAGGCCGACTGGGTTGTTTGTGTCGTCTTTGGAGTGAAATTGTACATGGGTTGACGACTTCGATGTTTGCAGGTGTCGTACATGTGTATGGAGGCTTGCAAAGGAAATTTCAATGAAAACAAACAATTTTGGGGCTTTTGGCTTTTATACACAAAAAGTTATTTTTTGGCGGGTATGGGGTGAATAGTGGTTAATTTGTCGCGTAGCGGGAGGGCAGTAAGCAGTTTATTTCGCACTGCTTTTGGGCACTCGGTGGTATTTGGGAGGGGCAACCTGATTCCACTCATTGGATAACACGTAGCACTAGGGGCTAAGGGGGAAACCACTTTATCGAGCGGGTAAAGGGCAGACGTCAGGTTGGCCCGATATGGATAAGGGTCGTTGGATGAGGAGGGGGGACGATTACACAGTGATCGAGTGGTGAAGCTCTGCGGAGGCTAGTGGGGGGGGGGTGGCGGGGGGCACTTAATTATGGCAATATTAGGGTAAATAATGGCTTAAGTGAGATTAGGCCATCGAGATAATTAGCGGAGGATTAAAAGGGGCTTAATTAACTTTATCGTAGATCGACAGTTAAAGGTTTGGTTAGGTTTTAGATGAGAATCTTAGTTATAATTAAACTAGGGTGTAGGGTTAATTAATACAATAGGAGTTAAATATATACGGGAATTGGGTTTTTATCAAGATTTACTATAATAAAGTTAGTCATTAATATGAAAAATGGGTGGAAAAGGTAAAAACACTAAGCGAAATGCTTTTTTGTGAATTACATGTTTCCACATATTTGCATTAATACTTAGGGTACAACATTTTCGTGGGTTTTTTGGTATGAAAAGTGTTTTATATGGGGGGAGAATTGGTTTTTCCTAGGCGAAAAGTGTTTTAACCTTAGGAAAAGGAGTATTATTAAGAAAATGAATGAATTAAAGGGGGGAGGTGAACTTTTATGAGGGGAGTCTAGTACTTGATATCCATAAGTCTTTGAGCTGAGGGTCCGGTCCCTCCAAAAGTCAGAGAAATGCTCTGAGCCTCTTTGACTTAAAGGTTTTTGAGTACTTTGAACTTTATTATGGGAAATTAGTTAAGTAAAGAGGTGAAATGAATGGGGGAGGTTAATTAATTGATTTTGAAGTTCATTTGCATGCTTGATTGTCCATTCATATATGATGAAAAACGATAAATATGTTTTTTGTCTAATCAATCACCATATTTTTGCAACATTTCTTCTACTTACCCATCTACTCATTCTACCGTTTTTTCTTCACTTTATTAAGGTGCATTTAAGCTAGCAAACCCTTATCAATATTTTCTTTTCTTTACATAGAAAACTATCTAAATCAAACCTTATTTCATCCATGGGCTCAGTTTAAACAGTTGAGCTCCTTTATTTACTCTACCTATCTAATTATCTACCAAGATTACACCGTTTGGTCATATTTTATTCTCTATCTGTAGACATGAAATTGAAAACATGAAATAGCTAAGTTTAAACATTTTGACTATTCATGAATTGTGACATAAGTAACAAGCTGCACACAATCATTCATTAAGCATAAAAAATAAATAGTAGTGGGATTTTGACTTGGACACTTTCATGGTCTTTTTGTTTTCTTGGGGTTCATATTTTTCATTTTTTGTGACCTATTTTCATTCTTTTTGTCCTTTGACGATATTTTTTAGGACATACACTATTTACATTTTTTTTAATTTTTTAATATGGAAAACATTTGCAGGAAGCAAAGGTGTGTACAATATTACAAGGCTTAACCTTAGTCAATCAAAATTATGACTCCTATTGGTATAGGAACCTAGCATCCCCTATGTGAAACACAGCTATAACAGAGCTCTCTATAGTTCGATTGGCCACAACCCCTTTGAAATGGGCCTAGGATTTCAATGATTATGTCCCCATGATGTTGCACTCCCTTTTGCAACTACACACGAAGAATATGCCCATGTTTAGTCGGAAGTTGATAAATCCACCAGGTTTATTGAGTGCATTCAACACATCTGTTAGCATGTTCATGACATCTTTAAGAATTCCATAGCCAAGTACAAACAATGTTATGATACGCATCTTGTTGTCGCTAAATCTTGCACATATAGCACAAGTGCAGCAAGAGGCAAGGAAAGCTCCCCAAAGACAACCTATGGGTTGATTGTAGACCAATGCCTAGGACATCTTAAATAGAGGAGTGCTTGTAAGGTTATATGTGAGGGGTTCGCAACACTCCAATTGTCATGTAATGAAAGATAATGAGGGGGCTTGATCCATTCCTCCCAATGTTTGAGTTATGGATTTCAGGTACTCCCTCACATACAATGTTCTTAGTAGTATCACATAGAACAGTGGAGGCCGATTACTTCAAATGGGATTACAACTTAATAAGCTTTGTTGAGTAAATGAAAGAGGATTAGGAGAAAGCATAGAAAGCATAACTCATCATATAGAGCCCAAAACATCCATAATTCTATATTGAACACATAAAGCTGCAAGAAATTGGGAATTCTACACTTGTTTGAGTTACAAGCAGAAATAATGGACTGAACAGAGGATGGATGCTATGATTCTTATAGATCAGTTTAAAGATATACTTCAGCCCTTCATACAACCTTTATGCATTAATAAATCAACACACGTGGATCTGTAAGGAAGCATGAAATAATTTCTAACAGCTATTATAGCACACATGCATAGAAGAATATGAACATAATGGAATTAACAAAAGGAAAAACATATTGTAATGCTAAGAAGGAGGAATCACCACCAATTTTGTGATAGCCTGAAGATCTGCCTGTGTAAAGTAATATAATATAAGATAGCATTCATTCGCTTACAGAGTTATGAGCCAAAATATGGTATCACAGAGTACAACCCTCTCGAGTGAGAAATTCTGGAACCCTTGTTATAGATTACTTCCCCCTATTTATAAGAAGAGGGGGAGAGCTTTGAGTTACAATCAAAATATTTGAGCCCAAGCCCCAGCTGTCATGTTAGACTAGCTGTCTTGGCTCTGTAAGGCTCTACTACCACCTACCTAAAGATTACAATAGGGATCGAATCCCTTTCGTGGAAAAAATGCAGAAACAAAAAAACTCTAACAACTGGAAAGTAAATGCTCAACTGGTGAGCTTATTTATATACACCCCTACTTATGCACATGGCTCAATTCACCTAAGTGAGTTCAACCCTCCAATGGAGCTATGCCATCATTAGAGCACTGGGCCTTATGCCTTCACGTTGTTGAAAAATAAAAATTAAAATGAGCATGCACCGTGAGAAATTTTCAAACAAGGAACCTAATACATTCTCTTGAAATGACCTCTAGTGTTGTCTTAAGAATAGGCTCATGTACTCAGCCACAGGGTCATGGAATAGACAAGGAATGTTTGCAGAAACATATTCTTTAAATGTAGTATGTTGGTCAATGTTCTTTTGGTCATTGCAGCCACAAACATTATCCAGCTCTTCAGCTTTGGCCTTTTCAATAAAATCATACTACTGGGAGCTTTTTCTCCACTTGCTGGTAAACAACTCCTTATGGACCTCCGCGACCATCTCTTCGTCCTCTGAATAATATGAAGCATAAATTGGAGGAGGTTCTTGGTCTTGTTCTCCAGGCGAAAGATCGTCATTGCAAAGTAGATCCTCTTCACTGACTTCCTCATGGGCCTCATCTTCTTAAGCATCTTCCCATAATTGGAAGCATTGTGGCTCTTCATCACTTAACTCTCTAACAGAGTCTTATTCATCAGAGGAAGGGGAACATCCAGTTCGATCGAATTAGACCCCTGAGGGTTTGTTGGCAGCTCAATGATGTTTCCTTCCTCTCTTTCTTGCTCACTGGGTGATGTCTCCTGACGCGAGTAGATGTATTCTTGGAGCGAAGCTCCACAACCATCTTCAAAAGGGTCTTCAACCTAGGGAATGTCTTCATCGTTAAAATGTGCGTAGCAATCTTCAAATAGATCTTTCGGTGGATATAGTCTTCTACAGTAGTGGTTGAATGCTATATGAAAACTTTTTAGGGAAGATATGATGCCATGATGTATTGTTCCATACCAGACTCTAGCATCCCCCTCTAAAGAATACATGAACAACTTCATTTCTACATCTTCAAGGAAGATACCTTGTTGTTTCATGCATTCATGAAACTCTTTGGCGTGCTGGTCAAGCCTTCTCTTTAGGCTCCCACTGAATCTAGGAAAATAGTTATCCCACTCATGAAATGAAGGGACATGATTGGGAGAACCAACAATAGAAGAAAGATCCAGTGGGGCAAATTTGTTGACTAGGAATGCAAGAAGGACCATCTTGAAAACATCCCTATACAAGTGATTTCAGCTTCAAAAGCAGGGAGAGTTTTGGGCTATTGTAGCATCTAAGTGAGTATGAGGTTGCTTGAAAGCCAGGATGACCAAATAGAGATATGGACAGTGGAGTCGCCAGGATGTTTACCATAAATTTGACAGTGGAGTCGCCAGGATGTTTACCATAAATTTGACAGCGAAGTCGCCAGGATGTTTACCATAAATTTGACAGTGGAGTCGCCAAGGTGAGATATATTCAACCCACACTTCCCTAGCTCACCTAACAGAGGAAATGTAAAATTTTGCCGTACCCAAGGAAAAATATTCTAATATGTTCCCCGACAATGGTGCCAGAAAGAGGTAGTAGCTGAATCTTGCACCATGCAGCACAAGTGCAGCAAGAGGCAAGGAAAGATCCCTAGAGAGGGGGTTGCATCACTCCAATTGTCACGTAAAACAAAAAGGAAATAGGAGGGGCTTGGTTCAATAAGCCTTCAATGAGGTAGATTCAGGCCAACTCATGGATCCAAATGCTGGGGGAATATTTGGGAAATCTCTAAGATAAATCACTTCTCCTTCTCGTGGCCGACACACAACAATGAGACAGCTTAAAATTTAAGTTGTAGTGATGGTGGAAAGGAGGAAAGGAAGGAGGGAAATAGATGCATAGGGTTGTAACAAACAGAATCCTAGGCAACAATGTTCTAGCAGAAAGTGGAATTCGATGGATAGGGCTATAAGTAACACAGAATCCTAAACCATAGTTTTTCGATGAAATGGTAGAAATAGAGGAGTGCAAAAGAAGGTTTCGGGCTAAACATGACATGGGTATCATTCTCTGCCAACAACGAAAGCAAATCTGAGCTACCCCAAGTATTGTTCTCTATTTACCAGCTAAGATAATCCATAAATCAACAAGAAACCAACAACCTCATTACACTATTTCAGGAATGGAAAAACAAAAATGAAGTGAGATTTACCAAGAGGAAATGCGCTGCACATTAATCATGTTTGGAATCAACAAGGAAACACCATTTATCTCAAAGAGTCCAATAACTAGTCCACACATTCAACATGATATCAGTGAAGTCCCATGAAAAACAAATTGAACCAAAATGGCAACTCAGAATTCAGACCCCTCAGGTGAGAAATTCTGGAACCTTTGTATAATATTTATTTCCCCTATTTATAAGAGGAGGGGAAGCTGGAATTACAGTTTACAAAATATCTAAGTTTGAGCCCCAACTGTCATGCTAGACTAGCTATCTCGGTTAGTCTAAGGCTCTGCTACACCAAAAAGATTATAATCGGGATCGAATCCCTTCTTGGAAATAAACAGAAATTAATGAACAGAGAAAGAAAATGGAGAGATGAAGGAGTATGTGTCCCCTTGTTGTTCCAGTGGAGGCCTATGATCAAGCCAAGTCCCTACTATGACGCGTTACACTTGCTGCTTGATCGGTTTCTGTCAATTCTTCCTTAATTGCCTGAGTGACTTGTTAAGTGGAATAGGGAGCGGAGTGGGAAAGGCGTGTGCCCATGCAGTGCTTTTTTGTGTAGAGGGAGTGGAGAACCATGTCATCCCATTAAGTATTCCTCAGTCCCCCCTCATACTTCTCTACAGCTGTGCCATGCTCCATTAACTATTACAGCTATCAACCCATCCGCCCATTTAAAGCTCTGTCCTGCATTATTGGTGCCTTGATGTAGTGTAACAGCTAAATCTCTCATTCGCAGGCCTTTAACATTAAAAACATACGAACAGGGGTATGTGGCTGGAACCATGGGCTTAGTCCTTTGAGCGCTAAGGCTCTCAATAACTGCACGGGGGTCATAATCCTTTGTTATCACAAATCCATATATCGACACTTTAAACCTTGCTTTACTCTTTTCCTTGGAGCGGGCTGACAGTCTGAACGTGAGGTCCATATAGACCCCGCCCTAGTCATTTATCACATCCGGGGAGGAGTCCCGCACATCGCAATTGCTCTGTACCAATATCTTGAGCTTTTTCTCCTTAACAGTTGCGATCGCCGATATGCGGGGTGATGTCATCACTACCACATGTCACCTTGTGAGTGATGACATATGGCACCCAAAAATGGCCCCATGTCGCCCCTAAAAACACTGGAACCAGGTGACAGGTATCCTTTACCACATCATCAACCATACTGCCACATCATTGCTGACGTCAGCTGCCATGTCAGCTCATAGGATCAATCAGAGGCTGCCACGTGACCCCCTGGAGGAAAGAGAAAAAGGCCTGCCCAATCCTGTTTTGTAAGCCTTTCCTGTGTTAAACTTTTCGGCCCTCTCCCGATGATACAACATTATATCGCAATATCAGCACTCGCATAGCCTATCAAGTTTGGAACTCCACCGATAGGACTATCTTATGGGATATGGGGTCGCCAGGATGCGAGAACCCGCCGCGTGGAGGAGAGAGAAATGGGAGGCCCTGCCCTTGTCTTGTCGGTCATTTCCTTTGTATTTGGTTTTCTCAGCCCTCGACGACGCACCACTTTATCCCATGATTGACGGTTTGCGATTCTTTTGAACTATGAACTATGTCGATCCGTCAATCTTTGATATCACGAGATTGTGGGACTACAATATCGGGCTTCGGTGTTGAGAACTGCCAATAATCCTTAAGTGTGAGCCACGGGACTCCACCGATAACCGATCTGTGATATATGTTGTGCCTGAACCCGCCGACTGCCGATATGCAATATCAACGATAGGCATGTTGAAAATAGCAACAAGAAATGCTAAAAATAGAAATGTTATAAATAGAATTGTTATAGATAACATTTCAGGTACCAGTGTTGAAAATAGCAACAAGAAATGCTAAAAATAAAAATGCTAAAAATAGCATTGCTATAGATAGCATTTCAAGATATATTCCAATTTTGATTTGTACTTGAATCAAAATTGAGAATTAAATTCGAATTTAGTCTCACTAGCTGTTTGAAAAATAATTAATTAATTCATCTTGAATTAATTAATTGGTGAAAATCAAACATGAAGTCTTTGTCAAGACATGCAATAGTTATCCCTTTGATTGAGGAAGTTATTCCTTAATTCAGGAGATAAGGATGAGTTGTATTTGAGTTGTAGTTAGTTAGCTATGTTAACTGAATTAATTCCAGTTAAATTAGTTCCAAATAGTTGGAGGAACGAATTGTGAGTTTAGTCAGTTAATGCATGCATGCATCAAACTAGTGTACTCTAGATAACTGAATATTCTCTCATAAATAACTCATGCATGTCAGTTCAAAGAAAGACCCAATTGAGATTAAAGATAGGCACATTGTACTATCAGTTGGAGGAATTTTCCTATAAAGGAAACTCATCCATGCAGAAGGAATTAATTCCTTCAGGTTTGCACAGTTACTACAGAGGTCAGAGCAGTGTGTGAGGTGAGAATCACACAGGTGGCCGCTGGAGGACCCAGGAGAAACTGCGCAAGGAAATAGAACGATTGGAGGACTAAAGGAAGGCATATGTGTTGTCTATTCTGTCTTTGAGCAGCAGTGAGGGATTTTACTGAGAGTTGGATAGCCTCTGAGCTAAAGCTTTGTGTAATCCTGAGATATTTCCACTTGTATGATAATACAAAGATCGGGGTTTTTAGCTGAGGCTTTCCCCAAATTATTCTTCTATGTTCATGTGTGATTGATTTCTTCTTCATCTGTTATATGTGTTCTATTTGATCTTGCTCAAAATAGATTAAGCTTCTGCAACTTTGTTTGTAGAAGTAGATCAAGTATTTTGCTTTAGTTACATTGCATTATCAGGTGATCTACATTGAGAATTTCTACATGGTATCAGAACTAGCTGATCCATAGAGAAATTTCTGCATAGTATCAGAGCCAAGGTGGTCAAAGCGGAGAATAGTATACAAAAAAGGGAGAAGTGTGAAGTTTGAAGTTCTTGATTGTAGGTACAAAATCGATTTCTTATCACATCTCAAAGTTCACCAATGGCGTTTAATGGCTTGACACTCGAGTATGCCCTGGATGATAGCTTGAATTACATAGCATGGAAGGATCACATGGAGGCAGTATTAAAGGACAATGGTTTGAAGGAATTCATTGATCAAGAATCCCCAAGCCAGCAGCAGTTAATGCCCAAGAATTAGAGGAATGGAAGAAATGTGTGGCGAGAGCGAGGAGGATTCTTCTGGAGGGAGTTTGAGACCATGTAGTCTTGAGTCTCCATGGGAAGGAGACTCTGTTTTCAATGTGGAAGACATTGAAGGATCTATATCAAACAGCAACGACCAGAGGAAGTTGGCGCTGAAGGAAAAGCTTCAGAAAATCAAGTGTGAAAAGGGTGACATAAACTCTACATATCTGAACAAGCTCACCACCTACAAAGATGAGCTTGGAAGTGTAGGAATCACGACAACTGATGATGATATGGTGATTCTTGCTCTCCTCGATCTTCCTAAGATCTGGCATAGCTACCAAGACTCAGTGAATGGAAGAGAGAAACTCCCAGATTGGGAACAACTGTGGTCGGATCTAATGCAGAAGGAGATCATGAGAAGCACCAGAGATGGTTCTTCATCTAAGCATGATGATGAATAAAATCTAGCCTTAGCCAGTAAGGTAAGGAAAGGGAAGGAGAAGGATTCTCATTCCAAATCAATTTCTTCCCATGGTGGGAAGAATATTGACAAATTTAAAGTGAGATGCTTTAATTGTCATGAGGTGGGCCATTTTGCAACTAATTGTCCAATGAAGAAATCCAAGAAGGGATCATCGGAAGGATCTAAAGGTGAGGCATTGGCCTCTCAGTTCGAATTGGATTTTACCCTCATTACATGCATGGTTTCATCGATGATGGGTTGTGGTTGGTTTCTTGACAGTGGAGCCTCATTCCACATGACCAGCGATAAGTGTTTGTTCAGTACCTTGGAGGAGAAAGACCTCAAGATACTCATAGAGATGGGTAATGTTGGAATTATGAGACAAGTCTTGTCCTTGATGGCAAATCACTCAGATGATAAATTATAGCGCAACAAAGTTCACGCACTTTCATGCAGAGAAAAGTTCATGCACTTTCATGCAAAGAAAGGTTCCTTCCATGCAGAGAAAAGTTCACGCACTTTCATGTAGAGAAAAGTTCACGCACTTTCATGCAGAGAAAATTTCACACACTTTCATGCAAAGAAAAGTTCAAACACTTTCACGCAAGGAAAAGCACGTACATGTGGGAGAAATTATTTTTGGTCCGTGGTATTTAGTCCTTGGTATTTGAACCTATGGTTTTGGGCCATGGTATCTCGTCGAAGTGTTGATCCCAAGTATTGGGTCCATGGTATTGTTTTGTTATGGTTTTGGACCATGGTATTGAGTAAGGCCTAATTTTATAAAAGGAGAAGAAGATCATTAGGCAAAGGCATGGAAAAAGACTTGAATATCTGATGTAGTATGAGATCCAGTATGCAGGATATGGGTTATGATGCATTGCTTGATCTGAGCTAAGGAGGGATCTCACTAGTTGATGGAGAACAAGATCTAAGGATAGAACGGGATCAAATGGTTTGAAATGAATCATATTTATGTGTTTTGATCATGGTTAGACTAGATCTGAATTATTGATGCATGTTTTATTGTATGCATGTTATGATCTGGGTATGACTGATGTCTGAAACAGCCGCAAAGTCATGATTGAATATGTATAGATCTGTACGCGGGTTGGCTTTGGCGAAAGCGCGTATATATGCAGGTTTGATTCATCGTAGTAGCGTATACATAATGAAGTATGATGTTTGAATTTGCAGTTGGGTTGATTGTTATTGTAGGGTTCTGTAGTCTGCTCTGTGTTCTGGTGACTGTGTTATTCACAGGGTTTTAGTATTTCAGTGATTCAGAAATTGATGATGCTAGTATTGATTGTTTTGTGCTTCAATGATATTGATGGGTCCAGTATGAAAATTGGATGAAACGTGGCCTTCAAATTATAGTGTTGTGCTTCAAAAGTATCCAGTCTGAAAATGTATGAAACATGGTACCTGGAGGAAGAAAGAGAAGGTTGTTTCCTTCTGTAGGTCGGCACCTACGTACTAGTACATTAGCTAGTACAAGAGCTAAGGGGGTGGTAGCTCCCTTCCAGTAGTAGCTG
>APFE031678872.1:0-10601 GCA_000404065.3 Pinus taeda
AATGGAGTTGGAGCTATTACAATTAGACAAAGGAATGTTTAGATATCACACGCTGGCACCTACTTCAGCATGGCATCAAAGATTCAAACCATACATTTCAAGGTTGTCATTGTGATCATAACAAACATCGTTTCCTCCTAAAAAGAAATCATCCCTTAGTGTTAAACCTAATGAACCGATTTCTTACATGAAGTTATGGTTCATGGTTATGTGGACCATGGTAAATGAAAACTAGAAAAACATCACAAGGATTGACATGGAAGATAGTAGAAACACATGGATGTAGATTCGAATATAAAGAAATACTCAAATAAGGAGTGTTTGCTTCAACTTGTTTTATTTGGAGCAGAGAGTGATGTTGGTAAATAATATGGTAGATGTTTCTTGTGGCTCGTGGGTTCTCCCATAAAGAGGGAGTAGACTGTGAGGAGAATTTTTGCCCTGTAGCCAAATATTCCTTTATTGAAGAAGTTCTTTCAATAGCTTTTGAGACAAGGTGGAACATCCACCAGATGGATGTGAAGATCACCTTCCTCAATGTCATCATTGAGTAAGAAGTCTATATCGAGCAACCATATGGGTTTGAAGTCCATGATAGAGAGACTTATGTATGTAGCTTTAATAAATCACTATAGGCACTCAAAAAGGTACCCAAGGCATGATATTCAAGGAGCGATAACAATATGCAAAACATAGGCTTCACCAAGAGTGAGGTGGATCCCAACCTATACTTCTTGTTGATTGGGTCTAAGCCCCACATTTTAGTGTTGCATGTGTATGATATAATTCGAATAGGTGTAGAGATATTGATTGCATGTTGTATTTCAGATATAGCATTAGAATTTGTGATGAGGGATATCAGGTCGATGCATCACTTTCTCAGAATTTGCAGCAAACAGGTGAGATCCTCCTTAGGAAGCGGATGTACAAACTAAAGAATCGTCTCGAGTGTTAAATTTGCACCCATCTTCGCTCTTATTTCCTTCACATTGGTAGCTTAAAAATAGAGTTCATCTCTTGTGTCTTCAGCCAAAAATCCCTCGTTTCATAGATTTTTGGTGCTTCGTGTGTTCTCTGCATAGTAAGCATGTGAGCCTATAGTCTTGTGTCTATTTTGCGCACTTTGATTGTCCTCCCTCTCCACGAAACTACCAAAATACTCTCTCCCTTTTCACCTCTGACAGTTTTGGTTCACAAACTCCTTTCTTTCTTTGCCACATTCCATAAGAAAGTGGGACAGTATGGGAGATCGTCCTCCACTCAGGCTGCCCAGTCTGACTTCAATGTTGTCAGCACAAGGCATTTTATGGTGAGGTGGTTAGTCATGACATAGATGTTGGTGTGGTCCTACCCTTGGCATGCCATAGGAGAACCAACCAGCACGCAAGAGGCCCTCAACAGGCACTCAACAGTGTATGACATGCCTTCCCTCTAAGAGCTTTGGATATGTTTTCTCCTCCCTTCAACCGATCATCACTTTATTTCCACATATATTTCGTATACACCCATAGTTCAAATAGTCATGCTAAAATACGCGGGTTGTCATGAAAAAGTGTTGTTACACTCATAACTGAGACTTCTTCATGACCTCGAAGCTCATATTTTTATAGTTATTCTGAAAGATTCTAATTTCCTTGTGCTCCATAAACCTAATAAATAAGAAATCATTTTGATAACCTCAATAATAGAAACCTTATTATCCTCTCTATGTATATGCTTTAGTTCCAAAAACCCAAATCAAAAAATACTCTAACTTCTACACCATGATATCTTAACATTTTCCAAGTTGTGTTAACATTCTTTCTATGATTCACAAAATGATGAAAATACTTAGTGTTTTCATCTTCTTTAGGAATCCACAAGGCTCTACTTTAAGTATATTATTATTTTGGTTATTATTCAAAAACTTGATCATCGAAACCAACTACAACTTGACTAAAGAAAGCTTCCAAATTATCTATTAATTCTTGCTCATACCCAATTTTATTTTGATGTGTCTAAATCAAAAAGAATTATTTTTCCCTTTCTATATTGTTGGTGGAATGAATAAATAGTGACTTACAAGTCCAAGTAGTTTTTATGATTATTATTATTAATTTTTTTTTTGGCTTTTCCGCTAGGGAATTTTAATGGGTCATTTCATTGCAAATTTTAATTGCAAGAAGTTTCTAGTAGGCCAATTATATTTTATGATATCTATATAGTCATTTAGTGGTCATATTGAATTTAAATGGTTTCCCACTATGTGTTCCAATTTTCTAGAGCAATCGCCGAGGAACAAATTAACCATGCCACTGAAGTCCACACCCACACAAACCCGCAACCCTTAATAAAAAAATAAAAAAAAGAATAACTTCATTCCTAAAAATTATATTCAACTTTTTTGGCTATTTTGAGTTCACTCAACCTTAAACCTCTCTAGGCAAAGAATGCATTCATTGTCTTTGCATTCAATATACTAAAATCTTTTGTTATCTTAAAAAAATGATAATAAATCATGATAGTTAATTTGGGTCTCCAGTAGATTTTAAATACTTTTACTACAAAGTTTAGATTACCTACCATTCTAACAGACTAACATTATTTGCATAACACATTTAGTAATAAATGTTTGCTGCTAGGTAAAACTTATTTAATTAAAATAACATGATGTATAAAATGTTACCATTTTATTGTGCAACATTAAACACTTAAACCATGCCAACTAAAAAAATTAATAAATATATAACTAAGCTAACTAAAAGAGTAATAAATATTTAATTGTTGGTCTTAAAAACATATTCAAAATGACTTGTAAATATCACTATTATTATAAAAATGTGATTTCAATCAGAATCATGCTCAAGTAGTCATGCCATTTAAAGTAGCTCAAATAGTCATGGGAGTTAAAGGTATCTGAAAATTTAAATCCATTTCTTTCTATAGGTAATTAATGATGCTCCACGACTTCTATAAGCAAGCGTAGTCTTTGTAATTGAATTGGACAATCATAATATATTTACTTATACAACAAGATAATAGATGTTTGATGGTTATTTCTCTTCTATAGAGATTTACAGATATTATTGAAAAAAAATATTAAAACAATATTAAAATTTCTATTAATTAATTTTATAAAAGCATAAGTATGAAAAGGAGTTTCAAGAAAGTTACATGAATGACTTTCTGGTTTTAAAAAAGTTGTATTAACGTTTAATGGGTCAAAATTAAAAGAAAATGAAAACCTCCATTACCCTTTAATGGGGCAAAACTAAAAGAAAAGCTTTGGATCCTCCATTACATAGCCGTTTGAATGCTTTTCATACCAATATAAATAGTGGCCGCACCTTTTACCATTGTTCTCAATGTAGTGAATGTTTGAGCCCTTGTTTCTTTTTTGAAGATTTATGGTCTTGTGTTTGTTTCGAGCATCAGGGGATCCGTAAATTCTTGCTCACTTGTTGTTCTGGTTTATTGCTCTGCCATTCTGGCTTTATTGTTTTCATTTTCTCTGGGTTTATTGCTGGGCGATTTGATTCAATTATCGTGTATATATTTTTATTTGACTTGGCAAGCTTTTGTCTTTTTTATTTTGTTTGCAGTGTTCTTTATTGGCATGTTAAATCTGTTTATGGAACTTTAAAATGTGGTTTGGTAATTAGGGCTAAACACCATAAGTAAGAATATTATAATTCTTATTTTCACTGGTTAATCAGCGGAATGATTTAGAGATGGTACGAAAGAAGTGGTACGAAAGAAGTGGTACAGTTTGCGAAAGCAATAGCAATGTTTGTAGCAATGTTTGTGCCCTGCATTGACCTGACAATTAAAAAAGCTCAGTTGGGGAATTTCAGGTATTTTCCGTTGCAGTTGAGATTATTTTCGGTTGTTTCAAATTCTGTGTTAAAATTAGACGCACTTGAAATTTCTTAGATTATCCGTTCTTAATTTTCTAGGTGGTGTGAATATGTGGTTAAACTAATTTTAATTTTAGCTCTAATATATTTCTTGAATTATTTGACATTATTCCTCATGAAATCGATGCTTTCTAATTTTATGTTAAGATTCGTTTAAATTAATTGAAATTTTGATAGACTTATGATATTATTGGCCATGGAACCTATACAAGGTTAGAAATAGAATTCAGTTTTCATGGCCTCTTTGTAGCAGATTTATGGTGGAATATTTGATGAAACTATTCTGCAGAATATTTTTTTCAGAAGAAAAAACCATATTTTTTTTTATATTAAGGAAATATAAATTACATATAGAGGTCTATGAATATAAAGGAACCAGAGTGCCACAAAATCCAGAAGGATTCTAAACTGAGTGGGGAACATATAAATGCCAGATCATTGCATGCTGTAGGAGTGTTCCATATTTGCAAAAAGGTGCAGAAACATTACATCATGAAAAGATAATCTTAAAAGCCCCAAAATGTTGTGCATCTTTACACATGGTAACAAAGCAAAAAGATGATGCTGGAGAGGGAAGCCTGTTCAACCCAGACAATCAAGGTAAGCCTTGATGCCAAGCAGAAGAGAAGACATAGGCCTCCTGGAGCTTTTGAAGATGTATTCATTCCTCCACTTCCATATGGACCAACAGACCGTAGTGAACATAGAGCGCCGAGGTGCTGACTGATTATTCTTCAGAATATGTTAAGAGGTTTGTCGCATATTTTTGTGCAAGGATTCAATTCTG
Source organism: Pinus taeda (assembly GCA_000404065.3). Lineage (NCBI taxonomy): Eukaryota > Viridiplantae > Streptophyta > Pinopsida > Pinales > Pinaceae > Pinus > Pinus taeda. Next base: position 4,684 of record APFE031678872.1, read on the forward strand.
GATAAAGGATTTTTGTCTCTGCATTCGATGGCTTTCTCCTCTGCTTCCTGCAGGATGGATGCCTCGACTTATGCGGTTGGCTCCACATAAACTAAGTAGAAGCTCCGGCCGCATATTCTGGTAAAAAAGCCAAGTCGATGGATCCCATTAAATTAAATTAATTTTAATAATTTAAATGACATCAGAGAATTTTTGACAAAGTACTCTTTATTAGGCATTTGCAGTAGATTTATGTGAATGTATTGATGAAATTATTCTACACAATACTTGTTTCAATGACCTGTGTCTAGGGATTCAATTGTGTATAAAGAATTGTTGCCTCTACCTTGTACGGCTTACTCCAGTGCTTCCTCTATGGCCAATGCCTCTGTTGCTTACTCTGGTGCCTCCTCTAAGGCCAATTCTCAACTGTAGCTTTTTACAATGTGGTGTTGATAAAATTATTCTAAACAATGCTTTTTACATTGATCTTTGTCTAGGGATTCAATTCCGTATAAAGAATTGTGTCCAAACAATATAACCATCTTTGGATTTCTTATGCCATTTCAATCATTGGAATTTTTTAGGACCTAATTATAATAAACCCACACAAATTAATTAATCCATTGGTGATCCCATGTAGGGAAAAATAATGTTCCATATAGGTGACCCATCATGTAGGGCTGTAGCCATTCAATTTATTTAGGTCTAATTTAGGCAATCAATTCCATGTGTGAGTCATAAGATCATGAAAAAATTGTTGAGACTCAAACCCCATCATATTGGATGATTAAATTCCCCATAGTTGGAATAATTGTTACTTGAGTTCGTGGTATATTCCCATGAGTTGGATTACTTATTTTATTATTAAGTCTATTTTTTTGAGCTTGACATTGATGGAAGAAAAATTGTACTTAGAAAAGGAGTAGGTATGGCCTAATATGTGTTACAACTCATCACACAAAGATTATAAGGTTGAGACTTCATTTGTTAGATCATGGTTTTCGGTCACCATAAGGATTGGGGTGCATAAGAAAAAGTTTACTACAAAGTGGTATTGGTGTGATTAATGTTGCTTTTTAGGGTTATTCATATAGGGTTATATATTATTTGCAAGATATTATATTATGTTACAAAATCTCTATCATATTAGGTTAAAAAGTAATTTTCTATGCAAATATATATTTACATTAATTTTAAATTAAAAAATAATATTTAATAATTTAAATTTTCAATATTTTTAATTAAATTTTATATATTTTAAAAATTAATAATATTTATATATTTTTAAAATATTTTTAATAATTAAAAATGATAATATCATTATGGAAACTATGTTAGTTTATTTTTATAGTCAATATAATTATCAATTAATATATAAATTATTAAACTTTATTAAACTTAAATATTGTTGAAATTATGTTAATCTATATTTAACATTAGTATAACGGTCTATTAAATAAATGATAACTATTTAATTTTGAATTTAAAATTAATATTTAATCATATTATAATAATATCTATAATAGATATATATAAACTATAATTTCAAATAATGATGAATATTTCAATTTATTTTATTGTTATGTTACAATATTTATATATTTATATGTTTTCAAAATAATGAAACTACTATTTAAATATTATTAAAAAACTATTTTAATGTTTTGAAGTTAAAGTTATGTTTCAAATAAATTGAAAAATACTATATAGAAAGCTTCTCTTGATTTGGAGATGTAAAATCTCTACTAACACGGTTAACCACATGAACGTGAGAGCTTATATGACTCAAAAAATGGTCTATCATTGGCATGGGACTAACCATAGATGACCACCCACACAATCCATTTCCAATGAGGCATAATCATTCACATGAATACATGCATACAACTAACAAGGGTGCACACAAACATACACATATCCACAAACATTACACATATTGACTCACAAAGTGACATGTTCACACATCACACTTACTAAAAATTTTAGAATTAACATTATTTTATGCATATGATGAAGATTAAATATATATATTATGATGTTGACAATTAAATTTATTTTATAAGTTAATTAGTATGTTATGAAAATTGAGAAGTATTTATTTTCTTATTATTTTTTAAAACAATGATTATGATTAACAACGTTTTAGAATTAACATTTTTTCCACATTATTAAATTATAGTATTATGAAAAAGAAAATTATAAATTATTAAAATTAATGAAAATTTGAAATAAAAATAATAAAATTTATTGTATTGTATTGATTTTAATATCAAATAATTAATTGATATGTGTTATTACAAAGTGATGTTATTATATGAATATCATGTTATCTTTTTTTCTTTTATAAGGGACTTGAATCTCTAGCCTCACTTTTTGCATAATACTTTATAATACGACAATCATCCAAAACCCAAAAAAGAAAAATATAAATTATAAAATATAAATAAATTTAGGTTATAAATGTTATATAATTTAGTTGAATAAGAGTGGTTTTGTCATTTGTGTGTATGTGGGGAAGTTGTTTAAAAAATTGAAAAAATGTTAAGTAATTTATGTGAATAAGAGTGGCTTTGTTATTTGTGAGTATGTGGGGAAGATGTTTAAAACACTGAAAAATTGTTAAATGATTTAAGTGAATAAAAGTGACTTTTCCATTTGTGTGTATGTTGGGAAGATGTTTAAAACATGTTTATAAATTATTATGATAATAAAGAGATATATTTGTGTTTGTACATATTGGAGTTACTATAAACTAAAGATCATGAAAACCATGAGCACAAGGAACACAACTCAAAAGAGGGTTACCATTCAACCTTCCTAAGAGCCTTTTGGAGGGGTCGAACTCCCCTCCAACAAAAAAAAAAAGCCTAGTCCTTTTCTTAATGGTAGTTTGTGTTCATGTACATTCTTTGATGCGCACATCTAAAGAAAAAAATATATATTTTACCTTAATTACAACATTACAAAACACAAAAATAGATAAGGTCTTCCATCCACCTGCAACTTTGGTATTGATCAATTTTCTACAGCATACAACATTGAAATGATATTGTTAGTATACAACCCTTTTCCTAATATAATATAATTTATAAATTTAATATCATAATAATTAAATCTAACAATTATATATTGAAAATAAATTAGAAAAATACATTTGGTAACTTACTTTTAATAAAAGTTCATTTTTTATTAATAGAAGTTCATTGTGTATATAAAATTTTAATACTCAAAAATTGAATGTTATATTTTTTTCAAATTAAAATATAAAATAAAATAATGAATAACCGGATATAATAAAATATATAATGACAAAATACATGTTTATTTTAGAAATTCTAAATGGACAATACAAATTCTTGGTAAATATTTTTCTCTTCGTGAAAACTAATGTTACATTTGAAACTTCAATAAAAAAAAAAAAAAAATTGATAAAACTACTTAATCATTAATAACAATGAGGAAAAAAGAATCTTTGCCACCTGAAACCGTTAAAACGGAGATCATTGTCAAGTGGTATGATTGTTTTATCTCCCCATCATCATCACATTCCTATTTCCCACTCTTACATATGGTCTATCATAATTTCATTTTTCCTAGATATTTTTCCTAATAAAAACTTCCCACATATTTTTCCCAGATTTGATTTTTGATTTTTGTACTACAGGAACAGTGAGAATAACATGAAATAAAAAAGCCTTATAACAAATATTAAAAAAAATAACCTTGTAGGAAATTATGGGTTCTTCTCTATTTGAATCTGAAGCTTCCCAGACACAAATCCTTGCCAAGTACAAACAATCAACTCCTGCGAATTTAAAGCCCTTCCCACTCTAACCTGGAAACATAATACTCTAAAGACAACACAAAATATGTATTTTCTGCTAATAGATCTTCAATGAGAAGGAAAGAACAAGATTCCACCAATGTACCCAAAACTTATATTTATTCAAATTCACATCAGGATTCAATTCGGTTGGCAGGTAAGCACCTTGGGCTCTGGGCTTCTGATATCCGCCTTGGATTCATGTTAAAGAAAACATAGAAAGAAGGAATAAGGGTGGCTTGAGTTTGAGTTTGAGTTGCCATCAAATAGATTTAAACAAATTCTTTGATGAATTTGTTCAAGAATAAATTCAACCAAGCAATGCTTGCTCGGGTTTGAGGTGAGAAAAAACAGAGGGTTAAAGTAACAGGTGGATACAACTGCAGAGGGTTAAAGTAGTGATGAAGATAAAGAAAGGGTGTTTCAATTTGTTGGCAAGAGCCGAAGCAGTGATAGACTATGGGTTTCTTTCATGGTTGGTTGAGAAGAAGGAAGAGGAGCAAAGCACTAGAATTAGAAAAAGAAAGATGTTTGGATTGGGTTCCACCAACGGAGGTCGATCTATCTATAATGGTTCCCATCATATAAAAGATTCCAAGATTTTATGCAAGCTTCTAAAGTAACGATGTATATAATTTTGGAGTGGTCTTGTTAGAAATCCTTTTGCGACAGACCACCCCTAATTAGTAGTCGAAATCTACCCGAGAAAGAACTGAATCTCAAGTGCACTTTCTCAGATTCAAGAACATATAATTTATGATTTTCAAGTGCATTTTCATCACACAACCAGTTACAATCGCTAAACATGGAAACACACAGATGGATGAGGATTTTTTTCATCCATGAACGGGTGACAAGTATAAACAAAATTATAGATAGCATTCTCAAAGAGTCCTGAAAGTGAAGGATGAAAGTCCTGGGATGAAAGTGTAAGGACATATTGAAGCCGGTTTTTGTTTAAATCAAAGAACAGATACACATATGAAGTACATCGAGCTCTTACCCATGAAAAGGTACATCTGGTTCCTACCCATGAAATGGTATCTGGTACGTGTGGTCCCTGAAATCGTACGTTCTGTTTAGAATACACTCACTGAAAAGCCTACCTAACCTATTTAGGAATTATTCACGTGATGTTTCCAGATGCTAAAAGTAGTTGGGAGGGAGTTGATGTTTCCAGATGTTTCCGACTTCCTTAATAATGGTTCATTCACGAAACGATATTAATGCAACACACACACTCTTTGATGGTAAATAGCAATAATAAGACCAGCACGAGTGTGGAGAAAAGGAAGGCCATCAAAATTAATTTCACCCACTGTGATTTCTTAACCAATCAAAACATTCATTGAATTGTTGCGTTAAGCAGAAAGCTGCGTCTAAAATAGAATTGGAACTGCCATCTTCCAGCGCGCATCTCTACATCTAAATCAATATCTGGGGTTCTTCCGAGGTGTCTCTTTAGAATTGCACAATCAACCACAACCGAAAGGGGTAAGTCTTAACTATCCCAAAAAAAAACAACTCGCTCCTATTGACGAACGAACATTCTAGAAAGAAAACCCGACACTCTAATTAACCCCACTTAACACATGTATAATGCTCAAATTCATTCATAAAACTATTAAAGCCAATCAATAAATTCATTTCTCAAACTATGCACCCAACCAAAGCTATTGACGTTGTGAGAATATTTATTAAACGCTCCCACGCAATTAAAGTCCAAGGTAGAATGTTAGAATACTAATGATAGAATACTCCCGGAGCAATTACTAAAGCATAAGAAGCATCAGGATTTAGAGCATTCCCTGACGAGAGTCTTGGTATTTAGTCACTGACCAAGGTCAAAGACAAAACTAGACACATAACCGAATTCCCATCTCCCCTAGATAACTGGACCAGCCGCATAGCATCCACGAGGGTCTTACCACACTACCCTCTGCCATCCACATACCATAGCATAGCAGCAAGCTTCGTCTCCCCACTGCTATTCCACAAAGCATCAACCGAGGTCTTCCCACAACCTATCTCCCTCATATCCTCGATTGTTACATAAACAACACAAAACCGTTCCGTAGTTGATTAAAGAAAGAACAGATAAGCGCTCCATTCC
>APFE031678876.1:0-20532 GCA_000404065.3 Pinus taeda
TAATCATATGTCATTCATCATTTTGAGAGATCTGCGTTACATTTGCACACAAGTTTAGATATCATTTAGATATCTAAAAACCAAACAACAACAACATTGATATTTTGCTTTCACTCAACCTATAACACATTCCATCTGTCTTCATGAATTCTCTTCTTCCATATGCTATCCACTTATGACATTTCCTTTGCAATATTTGGTGCATTTGTTATTTATAGTTCATTTATAGGTTATAAATGTCTTCATATATTTACTTCTAATTGAGTATTCATCTGAACATATTGATTCTCTTATACATGACTATTTTTCCCTCCACCCACCTTTCATAAATTCTATAACCATTAGGTAGGGACCTGCAACTTCAATGTTGCTTTGCTTGTTTAGTAAAATATTGTTGAGAGTTTAACTTATTGAAAGTTGTAAAATTTACAATTTATGAAGTTTCAAGGTATAATTTTTAAAAGTCTAGTTCTTTAAAGGGTGTTATCTCAATGGAAGAGCACCTGCTTTATAAGCAAGAGGTTGGTGGTTCAATTCCATCATGCCCTGACATCCATATTGAATGGCGATGACCAATTTTTGGTGACGGAGGCTCTTTTGACCATCACCAATGAGCTTTGGTGACATTTTTCAACCTTCACCAAAATATGAAATGATGACAGTCAACGAATGTCACCATATATATGGATCGATAGTGATGACCCTCAAAGGTCCGTAGCCATACCTCAATGTTGTTGATATGAAATGGTGACGGTCAATGTCCGTCATTATAGTGATGGATCTTGAATGTCATAACAACACCAATACTTCTAGAAATGCATCTTTCGGTAACGGTCAACGAACATCACCATAAATATGCACCAATAGTGATGGTCATGAAAGATCCATCACAATAAATCGTTGTTGTTCGTATGAAATGTTGACGGTGACTATTCGTCATTATAATGAATATTAGTGATGGACCTTGAATGTCACCATAACACCTATGCTTTTGTCGATGCCACCTTTGGTGATGTTCATTTTTTGGTGACCGAGGCTATAGTTCATCACCATTGCTCATATGAAATGGTGATGGTTGCTATCTATCACTATAAATCATTATTGGTGACAAACTTTTAATGTCACTACAACACTTATACTTTTGGTGATGCCACCATTGGTGATGTTCATTTTTCGGTGATGGACGCTGAGGTCTATCACCCTTTCTCATTTGAAATGGTGACGGTCGCTATCCGTCATTATAAATCATTATTGGTGATGGACTTTGAATGTCACCACAACACCTTTACTTTTGGCGATGGCACCTTTGGTGATATTCAATTTTTGGTGACGAAGTCTCTTTTGACCGTCACCAATTAGCTTATGGTGACATTTTTTTCCCCTCACCAATGTCCTTTTTTCTTGTAGTGATTTTCGAATGAATCCATCTGAGTAAGTTTTACGACCCTTAGGAAGGAGAATCTCAGTCTTGTCATGGTGACACGTCTTTTGTCATTGAATTTTTATGAGTCTGATAGAAGAATAACTTGGTACCTTTTTCATATTTAGAGAGTTTTGAAAAGAGACAAAAAATAAAACACCATCATGTCCCTTTTCGTAATTTTTCTCTCAAACCCAAAAAGGTAGAAAAAAATATTCAAAAGAACCTCTTGCCCATGTCAACCAAGGTGTACCTTTTTCGTAAATAGTCAATGTCAACCCAAAAAAGGGTTAAACATATACTAAGACAATGTCAATTCATTTAATTTAATGAATTCAAAAAGACAAGTACTTTGCTATCTTTTCATGTTTCAAGAGTCAGAAAGCAGCTTAAATATGACTCCAAGGGGGTTCTTTTTTCGTTTGTTTTTAACGAGCTTGAAAAAGGGATAAAACAAAAACTCATTGAATCCATAAAAAAATGATTACTGTAGCCACTGAAAGAAATTCTAACTGCACAAATACAACCACACATCATTGATATTGAGAAAAATAATAAAATATTGGAAAAAATGTGTTTAAAAACTTATAAATATGCCAAAAGTAAAAACATTTTTACCATTTCACTTGGAGTAAATTGGAGACTAATTTTACCCTATTCTCCTTGATTATTCAGGCAAGTAGTGTGGGAGATCCAGGGAATCATTTCATGAACTGTCAGCTGCACATAAGAGCTCTTCCATTTTCCTTGCTTTTAATTCTACTTTCATGCCATTTCATATGATTTTTGTTGGTAAAAAGGTAGGATTTCAAGTTTTAAAATCAAGGGCGATCAGTGGGAGTCTTCTCATTGGATTCACATTGATCACCCCTAATCCCAAAAGGTTCCCACATAGCCAGTGTGGAAACAATTAAAAAAAACACGCTAGCTGTAGGGTAGAAAAAAGAAAGAGAAAGCCCCTCCCTTGACCATTTTTTTTTTAATTTTTTGATCCATGGATAGGCATTTAATCAATGTAAATGGTTTTTTGCGAGAGATTTTGACAACATGTTCATTGAATGGAAGGAAAGGGGTATGAGGAAGAATATCACCGAGCTGCCCAAAACATCGAATGTGTCAATGCTTTGAGATACTGTGGGTTACTAAAATTGTTCTGAACCCCAGGACTCAGAGCTCAAAATGACTTGATACACTATCTGCTCATTCTATGGGATGTTGATCGATAGATCTTCATCATTGGAGACCAAGAATTGGAGTTGGAAGTAGCTGATATCTACTTCATTCCTGGATTTTCAGACGAGGGGAAAGAGTTCAAATATTTGGATTTCTTGGTGGAGCTGAGAGCACCAATACCTTAATCGGAATGCATTGCCTAGGAATAGAGACAAGTGTGAGAGGGAAGGTGAAGATAGAAACCATCAACAATATTCTCTCGAGGACAATCCTAGACACCATGGCCCATATAGCTAGGGTGCAGGATTTACATGAAATCTCGAAATCGCAATTCTAGTATGGAGTGGATTTCCTTACTCCAAAAATGTTCAAAGGGTGCAAAGGATTGTTGGCTAACATGAAGAGGAAACTGACCAAAGGGAAGTTGAGAAACTTGAAGAAGTTTGGCTTTGGTTTGATTTTGGTCACTTTCTTTTTGGAGCATGTGCCCCTATTTCAGTATCGGTGGGTAGAGGTGCAGGATCCAACTCCACATGATCTAAGGCTACTCAGATGGAGTGATATCATGCCTAATGGGGGAGGGGTCCAATGGATACATTTTCCTTTGTCGTTATTTGGATGGTTCTGCCAAAAACTGATCATTGAGGATGACTATGCGTATGCAGGCACAAACTTCATAGGAGATGTACCAACGTGTGAACAGTGTACTGGTGCAGGTAAAACTTGTTTTTGGATTTTTTTTCAAGTTTTATGAGTTTTTTTTTTTGTTAAAGTGTATCTGAGAGTTTACTTGTGATAAATGTGTAGACGTAGGGCCGAAAAGGCCTCCTAGCATGTCGCCAATAGCATGACGAGTAGCACCTTAGATAGAAGATGATCCATGCACAGAAGGAGCAGAGCCTATGGTAGAAATGGAATGAAATTTGGAAATGATCACTCGATGGATTCTAGAATATGCAACCATAGATAACGTACCACTGCGATAGTAGAGGCATATAGTAGGAGTGTCTACGAGACTGCATTGACTGTTAAGCCAAGTGATCAGAGTAGTCTCATGCTATCACAAGCATCATGTGGGCGAATAACATTTTCTGGTCATGTTTTTTGTACTATTGTAGGATTTCAAAGTTATGTGTCCCATAAGACTTATTTTTTGAGATTTTGATGAACAAACTTTGATAGACGTGATATACACACACACACACACACACACACACACATATATGTATATATGTGTATCATGTTTTTATATTCTACTTATGTGTCCATGTATCATGATGATGTGATCAGTTTTATAAGTTACACAAATGTCTATCAAGAACATAATTTTCTAATGCATCTATTTGTGTATTCAAATTTCATGGAATGTGCTGATATGTGATATAGTCAAAATTTCTTTGCAATAATCGAACACGTAGGTACATACGGAAAATTTGTGGATTTCTTACTGAGTAATGATTATTCAAATGTAACACAACATGTTGTGAATCTAAATTAACAACTAAATTTCTAATGCCAAGAGAAACTTCTTCAAATAATAGTTGAATAACTGCATTATACACAGTAATATTGTTAGTTGTTTGTCCTACGAAAATACCTTGTAAATTGATCAACTCGCCATCAAGGGAAATTCCATGTGCTACGATAAGCACCATTAGCAAAACCAACATAATGGCTTGACGACATCTGCAAACCGAGTGGAACACAAGGTAAGAAGAGGAAACATGTCTGCAAAGCAAACAATCACACCAAAAAATCAAAACTGCACACTAATGAATCCACACACTAATGTACAAAAGTAATTACATGGAATACTTCTTCAGATAAATCCCATTGCGGGGATGTGATAACGTATTAACTTTGTAGTCAACCAGTTCATAGGAACCTTTTTGTAAGACACATTTAATGATGTATGTCTATTGCCACATAGATTTGAGCTTCCCAGCTCCCATCTTGTCATTGGCTTGGTCATATAGTGAGAGTAGGTCACCTTTAGGAAAAACTCATGGAGAAACAGGTTGATCAAAATGATATTTAACTTGTTTCTTTTGTGCTTCGATCACATCATAGCAATATGTCAGGTCTCATCAAGCCTCTCGAGGTAAAGTAATCGCTCCTCTTTAAGTAATGTATCGGGGAGTAGTTAGATAGCTAGCTTTAATGAAGTAATTTCACACTCGATTGGGAGTGTCACCTCTAAACCATAAACCAGATGGAATGGAGTGAAACCACTGTTTGTCTTAACCGAACTCTGGTAAGCCAAAAGAACCAAGAATAGCATGAGATGCCAATCATTCTTATGCTTCCCAATGGTTCATTGAAGCATAGTAATCAAGACTTTGTTAATTGCTTTAACTTGACCATTGCCTTGTGGGTCGTAAGGAGTTGAGCTATCATGGCAAAGACCCAACTAAGTAGTCAGCTCTACCATCATGTACTAATGAAAATGAGATGCGTGCTTAGCAATAATGACTTTAGGGATGCCAAAACGGAATATGACATGGTTAAAGACAAACTAAGTAGGAGTAATACAGTCAACATTATATGTGGGCATTGCCTCAGCCCATTTATTAAAATAGCCAATGATGACAATGATATAAACCTGCCCCCAGCCAAGTGAGGGTTACATGTCATGTAGTCTATGCCCCATTTAGCAAATGGATCAATGGTAATGACTGGGTGTAAGGGTTTTGGAAGGGCACATTTTTTATGGATATAAATCTGACATCCATGGCACTTTTGAACTACCAGAATACAATCTTTGAAGACAAAAAGCCAAAAATAATCGATGAAAATGAACTTTTGAGTAGAGGCATAGCCTCACATGTGACCACCACATTCCCTGGAGTAGAAACCAGTGAAGACTCATTCAACCTCTTCAAGTGTTAGACATTTGCAAAAAACAAAATCAGAACTTACTCGATACAACGTATCATCAATAATCTGATAAGGTTGACTGATGCCAGATGCAGTGTCAATCAGATTGAGAGAAATCAAATCAGAAAGTCTGGGTCTAAATATAAAAAAATAATATCTACGTATCACGGGTCGAGAGTGCTGCTGAGAAACAAAGTTTCATCAAGAATATTCTCAGTAAAATTAGTGGAGGTGTTTGCGGAAGGAAGGGCACATATAAATTTGACAAAAACAAGTGACTTCTTCGATTTCGAGGCATTGAACTCCAAATCAAACTCTTGTAGGATAAAAATCCATTTAGAGTATTTCCCCGAAGCAACTGACGAGTCAAAATATAATTCATGGGGTTACATTCAGAAATCACTGTGGTCTTCAGTAGAAGAATGTAGTGATGAAATTGTTGAACAACATGAACTATTTCTAAGGAAAGTTTCTTGACATGATAATATCAAGTTTCAGTGTCAATAAGATTTCAACTCAAATAATAAACCACATGTGAATTTCAATCGTCATCATCTTAGACCAGCACCATAGAAATGGTACTGTCAATCGCAACCAAGTGTAGGAAATAATCATGGTAATAGTCAGGGGGATGCAATAAAGGAGCACTAATGAGTGTTTTCTTTAGAGCATCGAGTTTTTTTTGGGTAATTTGACCCCAAATGAATGGCATCCCCTTCTTAAGCAAGAGATTAAATCACTTGGCAAGCTTAGCATAATTAGGGATAATGCGACATCGAAAATTAACCTTTCCTTGTAAACTCATCAATTGGTGCAACGATGAAGGATGAGGAAAATTTACAATAGCATCAAATTTTAGAGGATCTATTTGGATGCCTTCTTTGGACACAACAAAACCCGAGAGCCAATGAAATTCTACACAGAATACACATTTATGTGTGTTGAGACGAATATTATAGTGTTGACAATGTAGAAAAATTGCTCGAAGGTGGTTCGGATGGTCACGACGCTTAGCAGAATGAGTTGGTAAGTCGTTTAGATAAGGTTGAAAAATGTGTTTAATATCATGAAAGGAATATGACATTTCTCTCTAAAAGGTAGCACCAATGTTTTTTAGATTGAAAGGGATCCTTTTATAAGCAATAGTCCCCCATAGACAGATGAAAACCAACTTGTGTTGATCAACAGGTAATATGTTAATCTAGTTGTAACTAGAAAAACCATCCATAAAATAGAATATCTCACTCCCAGTGCAATCATCAATGATTTTATCCATTAAGGGAGTGGGATAATTATCTTTAGTGCATGCATGATCGATTTCATGGTAATCAACACAAACTCAGATTCTCCCCTACTTTTTAGTAATAGGTACAATATTCGAGAACCAATCTATCAACAGGATAGGGTAAATAAATCCAACTTTTAGATGTTTTTAAACTTCTCCCCTAATAGCAACAACCTTCCTTAGATCCATAGGATGGAGCCATTGGCAAACAGGCTTCACATCAAGATACATGGGTATTTCATGCACCACAATAGCTAGATCAATACCAAGAATTTCCTTATAAGACCAAGCAATGACATCGTGAAATTCTTTGAAAAGTTTAGTGTAAACCCTGATCTCATCAGGGGAACAAAAAACCCCAATGTGAATGTTCTTAACAATTCTTGGTTTAATGGAAATTTCAATTGGCATGGTGGCAGTAATATTTCCCATATTACCTTCAGATAAAACTTCGTGCACAAAAACAAGTGTTTGAAGTGGATGCATCAGGTTATGAGAAACAAAAGCTTCGAGACACGAAAGAATCTCATTTGGACTTGGAAGAAATGAGGAACGATGATGGGCATCATTCCAAGGAGTTTCATTAAGGGACATAACCTCAACAATACTCTCGTTGATAGGGAATATCTCATTCAAGGGATTCAGAGAATCCCAAGAACCAAGCCAAGGAGATTGTTAATAGGTGTCCACGTGCATACTGAGAAAAACATGTCGTTATGAACTGGTCACTGAAGTTGACACAATTTCATGATAAGATTGTTCTAATGGACTTAGGGGCATAGTGTCACCAAATGAATCAACCTGATCCAAAGAAGGAATGATCCATGGTTCGGTGGAGATAGAGATCATGTTGACCGAGGTGACATGTGAAGGCGGGAGAGAAAAAGTTCCCATTAAGGACGAATCTTTTAAAACACCTACGCCTACACTCTCATATGGAATATTGGTATTTCCCACATATGGTATGTTTCCATTTGAAGCACTGAAAGAGAAAAATGACAATTGATCGATGGTGAAAAATTTTCCTCCATGAGGAAAACAGAGCACTCAGAACAAAGAGGAAACCACACAAAACATGGCATGGGTCCAACTTCATGCAAGTAGAAGGTTGTCATTCAGATTCACATTTGCAACTTCTAATTCTAACTCAATAGTCTTCCCTTCCAAAGTGATGGGAAAACTTGTGAGAATACCATAAGGACAGGAGCCTCTACCATCAAACGCCTCCAAGGTGTTCGGGGACTCGTTGAGAGATGGAGAGCCAATATATTTCCAACATTAAACAGACATGATGCAAGTGGAAGCACCTTCATTAATGACAGTCTGATGGTTCATCTTTCCTTTGATAATGACTTAAATCAAAAAAGAAATTTTGATGAGGAAGATGAGGAACATGGTTTTCAAGATTGAAAGTAATTAAGTTCAACTCAATAGGATCGATGCCTCCTATAGCACACAATAATGATTTCGACTGCATTAGATAGTTTGGAGAACTTCCAAATCAGACATTGCCAAAGGTGCTTGAGCTAAATTTTTGATGATACTGTAATGTTGAGCAGATATAGTGTTGAGATTATAGAATGTATTCCATGGCACACTTTTGGGAGGCGGTTGGATGACAGATTCATTATTAGGTCACTTGATATGGAGAGGACTAGAACTGGATGGATCAGAAGTAGAAGGTATATCAGTGGCTTCCTTTTCCACTATCTATTTTTGAGGGGTTTGATAATATTTTGATCGAGTGGCTATAGTTATAGGTAATGAACCCATCATCATGTAATCTTGAGAACCAGATGAGGTAGAGGATTATGCTTGATCTATCAATGAAGTCCACAAAGATGGAAATGGCTCTTTTAAGAGAGTTAGAGTCTGTTTCAATAAACGACTAACTTATGCATGTCAAGGACAATCATTTGTGTAATTATCTGCCTCACAAATGAGGCAAATATATTTTGGCTTTCGTTTATAGGCATCATCCACATGTGGCTTACGAGGATATTGTTTTGGGGTATTGGATTTGATTTTACCTTTACCCTCATTCTAACATTTCGAGGCTTTATTTGTCATGGTAGACTGGATGACATTGACCTTGAAGGTTTTTGTTGGGCGCGGGATCCCCCAAGGCAATTTTTGGGGGCTAAAGCCCATGTTTTGACTACGTCTGATGTAAAGACTTCGTGAAGTGTGGGTGATGAGTGCAATGTTGTATTTGAATCACAACATTGTCCACCCTTACTTTTGTAATGTTATGTTGTCTTGATATTTCATGGAGAGTTCTACCCATGGTTTGCGGAAAATGGGATCATATAAATAAAGCAAGGCTCTAAGATATAGAAGGAGCTAAGTAGGTCAAAGAATCTAAGAGAATATGAAGCATTGAGTCTTGGTGGAAGTGAAAAGTCATGCTTTGGGTCATAGAGTAGGAGAAGGCTCTGCAGCTGAGTGTGCAGAGGCCTAGTAGTCTGTAGTTGAGTGCACTGACCCCTGTCGCTGAGTGCGCAGCATGATTCAAGTTTGTAACCATTGGAGAAATTAATAAAGAGAAGTTTCTTATCATTCTATGTGTCTTTTCCCTATTTTATGCATTAAGGTATATTGGGTATGAATTGCAAGTTTACTGTTTATTTTTTGCGCGAAACTTATATGAATATGTTGAATAAGTGAATATAAGATAAGTGTCTATTTATGTGACGTTAACTAACAATTATAAGAAGATATGTAAGATTTGTAGTGTAACTTACGGAAAGAGCGCAGATCGCTACCTTAGCAGTGCAAAATCACTTCATCCCCTAATTAGGGTTGCACGAAGGAAAGTATAAGAGCGTGAAGGCCTTGCAGGTCAAGAAAGTGTGTGAAGTGAATTGTGTGAAGGTATTCACAGTTAGACTAAACCAATCACTCAGACATCTCAGGGGTGCATAAACTTGGTTCCAGCATCTCCCCATACTGCTTTGGGTGAGACCTTAGTTCGTGCTCCATGGGCTATTGTCAAAAGGGTCAGTAGTATAGGGATTTGTTTGGCTAATTAACTCCAAACCTAGTTCTGGCCACGTCAAGCCAACAAATGGTTCCATTGTCGAGACTGGAATCTGCATAGAGATGTCTGATGTCACATCGTTGGAATCCAACTAAGAAGGAGATTGAAGGGTTGCTGGATAGGAAAGTTCACGAATTGGCACAGGAGAATAGGAATTTGCAACTATCAAAGGAAGAGTGGTTAGACTGCTACATGTACATAGCGATCCACGAAATTATCTTCTCATCTTTTCCTACTGAGTTGTACGAGAAGATAGCTAAGGAAGGTGGAAGCTTGATGGACCTATTGTTTGGACCCCAAAGTTGGTGCACAGAAGCATCGGAGGATAAGATTGCATGCGTTGTTGATCACTGGCTCAATCTAGTTATAGGAGGATTCATTACTGAGTTCACGGTAGATACCTCGGTCAGCTATAGCAAGGAAAAGTGATACCTTCTCAAGGGAGCATGAGGTAAGTATGTAAAGTCTCTGAACAGTTGGATTAAAATTCTACTGTGCAAAAAGAGGATTATATAGCTACATTGATGTTCGGGGCTACACGAAGTGGGATAATTTACATAAACGAAGGAAGTGTGGGACTAGAGACTAGCCCCTTGATTTCACCTCTACGAAGGGATGAGGAAGAGATGGCGAAGGTATCTCCACGAAGTGCAATCCATTTGATAAGGTAGAGGATTCTGTGCATACCACCTCCACCCACACCACTACCAGTTTCATTGACATCACCTCCATATTCGCCCGTACCACCTCTACCACCACCACATTTTAAGATGGCAAGATCGATAAAGATGCATGGGTTCAATAGAGTAGGAAATGAAGATCGAGACTAGTTTTGGTTCATTGTAAAAGTCGTATGGGTAGCACAGGGTGTTACAGATGATAATATCAAGAAAGCGACATTTGTTAGAACTCTAGAGGATCACGCACTGACCTAGTACATCAAGCACTCAAGTGATAATCTGAATACGAGAATCATGGTTATCCAAGCTACACTAACTAGGGAATTTAGTAGGCCAAAGTCAGAATTGCAATCATTCATTAGGTTCAAAGAGATCATGATGCTGCCAGGCGAGACCCATTGGGAGTTGGATCAGAGGCTAAAGTACATGATTTGCAAAGCTAACATGACTTTGATGGATGGATGACATCGCGAATGGTTTGTACCATCACTATCACCGCATTTGAGGAACGCGTTGTCGCAACAAAGGTTAGCAACCTAGGCAGAGGATTTAGAGATCATGATGAGGCTGCATTAGACCCCAATAAAGGATCCTAACTTGGGAGTTCGGCAAATCCATGCGTAGTTGAAAAACTTATGCCTCGAGATGCAGAGTCTAAAATAGGACAAAACAGTCTGACCAAAAGCATGCAAGGAGGTATGGTGTGTGAAATACAAAGGTCAAGGCCATGACAAAGACCATTGCCTGGTATTTGTGAATTACCTCATAGGAGGGGGACCGATGTCATTAAGACTGGAAGCGCAAGAAGGACCAAGCATGGTGCCTGCTCTATGGTGCATGATTTTTCAAATAGGAGGAAAGCATGCTACATACAACTGCCATTTGCTGCAAAAGTACACACGGAACTTGCAACAATTGTTTAGTAATTTCTGTAGATCAGTGGGACATGATGAGCACACATGTAGAAGTTATGAGCTAATGATGGATAGAACTCCCACCTACAGGGTTCAGGCCAAAACACGGTTGCTAGACCAAGGAGCAAGGATGGCACAAATTGGATTCCAGGGGTGTGGACGAGCCCAAGGTGGAGGAGGACCTAGGAGATGTCGTGGAGAACTGATCTGCTATGATTATAGAGGGCTACAACATTATGCCTATGATTTTATGAATCCGACGCATCCATCATGTTTTTATTGTACCTTGTTTGATCATAAAATGGAGGATTGTCATACGCGAATAGCTAGGCTACACGACAAGGGAGCGCTACCACCTCCCCTGACTCTGAACCTGCAAATGATGAGGTTTGAGCCGCGCGAGGATGATCCAAATGTAAATATTGTGCTCCGAAGTGGAATTATGATGGGAGATGATAAAGGAAAACAACACGAGGAAAGTACTTGGGTTCGCAAAGCTTCGACGAATGAAGCAGAGTTTGATTTGGAGCGCACTCAAGAAACCTTTATGGCAGCTAAGAAGAGCTTCATTGATGCATCCACTTTAGGAAGCAAAGATAGATTAGAGCCAGAGATGGACCCATCAATGCTCACAATGTTCTTGGAAACGTGCATGAAGCTACTATGCGACAGTAAGGCTATAAAGGGGTTATAGGAACTCATTAATAGATGCATGGGGACCATGCAAGGAGAATTGCATTTAGTCTGAAAGATTGGAAAACACAAGAAAAGAACAAGAAGTTAAATGAGGTTAATTGCGCAGATTAAACAATACGAGATGGACCAAGTAATTTTCGATTTAGGTTCTGACACAAACTTTCTTTTGAAGAAGACATGGGAGCACAGGGGGAGGCCTATGCTGTAGTGGTCTCCTAGTCAGCTGCGCATGGTGAACCAATAGAAGATAATATCCCTAGGATGATTGCAGGGAATCACTGTGGATATTGAGGGAGTGAGCGTACTAGCAGACTTTGAAGTGATGGAGATTGTTGATGACAAAAATATCTACCCTGCGCTCTTACGAATTGACTAGGCCACTGACATGAATGGGGTGATTAATATAAAAAAAAGAACAATATTATTTTCGAAAAGAAGTCTATGGGCACAGTAATATCGTTGGACTTTGCTGAGGGATCGTGCTACATTGAGCCAGTGTGTGACTATGAAAGTGATGACGGTTTGGACTGCATCTACAAGATAACCGCATGAGAGCAATACTAGGTAAATCCCACTACAGATGGACAAATTTCATGGGAGCGCGAAAGCTTGTGTACTTCAGATTTAGATGAGGTGATAGAGCGATGGTAGAACTGGTTACATGAGGTAAGGACGTTAAGCTATAATATGATGAGAATATGGATGCACTATATATCAAAAGAAATGAGAGATTTACCTAATTATGATGGATTAGGTGAGGTAGATGCTTTCCTAGACCAATTTGAGAGGGAGGTGCTAGAAAAAAAACATTTTAAAGCTCTGAATTGGGTACTCCTCAGGGTACGCTCAAAGGAAACTTTGATGACTGGCACGACTGTAGGAGAATGATGTGCACACAGTTTGGGAAAACTGTAGGGTGGTCGGCGGGTAGATAAAATGGTTGGGATAGTTCGTGCACACATCTGTCTAGGTGGGTATAGTCATATGATAAACAACGTATGTAGATGCACATGAAATTCACGATGGGAAGTATGATCAATAAGCATGTGTTGGGGAGGAAAATGCGTGACTAGCTCCTCAAATTGGAATGACAGAATGTGGAAAGAATGAGTGGGTAGAAGGTTATCGACATGGAAGCCTTTAATAAAGTATGCGAAGCACTAAACAATGTATGTAATGCGTAGAAAAGTGATTGGGACCTGCATGTACCAGCAGTCCTATGGGATTATAAGGCGACGTGCAAGAAACTGATGGGACAGATGCCTTCTAGGCTGGTTTATGAAGCAAGCACTAAAATACCGATGAAGTATATTATACCTAGTCCACGCATATCAACACCTGTGGATACAACAGATTGCCAAGCCTTGCAAGAAGGGATTGCACAACTGGAAGAAGAAGAACACTTAAAACCTGATGAAGAGATCTAGCGGGGTAATCTTATGCTTCAAGAACTCTTGAAAGAAAAAAAAAAATTAAGGGAGAAAAGCGCCATGGAGAAAGAAGAATTCAAGAAGCTAGAGGGAGGAATGAAAAGGGATTTTCTTGATAAAAGGACTGTCGTGATAAAATAGGATGTGGACGATTGCATTGATAAATTTGAAGACTACCACTGAGAGTTGATCATTTTGATGCCTTGGATTAGATTGCATATTACTAAAAGGATCACAGATGGCAACGTGATGAAAATGGTAAAATGCATGACGCAAGTAGTAAGGTTAAAAGGTGAACTTTTCTAAGAAGAAGTAAATGATGATTGGGCAAAGTCGTATACAGGTGGCGCAACTACCTGACTAGTCGTGGGAAGCACAGTCTTAGTGCTCCAGGTAGTTGAAAGGGGGCATGGGACTATAAAATACTCTGCGCGAGACCTGCATAATGTTAGGACTACATGTAGAAGCGAAGCATCATAGGATCCGCGACAACAGAAGGATAACTTCATTGCTGCGTGGGTTGGCTGAAAAGTGACCGTTATAGTCACTATTCATGATGTGATGATTGATTTGAGACCAAATGGAGCGGGCCGTACAAATTTAAGGCAAGATTTATGGGCAAGATTTGGGAAAATATTCCACCAAGGGAGCATTAATGAATGAGATTTGGGGGGGACGATCAAATTTGAATTCAAAAGGCACTATAAATTACAAAGGGATCTCAGCAAACAACACTTGGTCATTTGCGAATTGAGTTGTTGTGCACCTAGAGTATTCTAAACCAAGACATGTTTAACCTATTGAGACCATTGTTTGAGCACCCGATTGAGCAGTTGAGAGTTTTCTGGACAAACAAAATGGCAGCAACTAAAGAAGACAGGTAAATTGGGGAAATGACCGCCAAAGAGGTCACACAAGCCATGACAGTAGAAGATGCCACTGAGAGTGCCAAGATAGTTGCGGAAATCCCCAAATCACCACGCATGCTGAGAACCAAGAATGATAAACTGCCCATGATTCCGATGCATGTGTCCCCTCGAAACCTATTATGAACTAAGTTAACAATGGAATAAAAGGGGAAAATGGCTAATTTGGAAACTGATGAGGAGGAGGAAGACCTTGAGAACATCTTGATAGAAGAAGATGAGGACAAAGATATGGAGAAGGAAACTAAGCGTGCGAACCCTTTAACCAGGCTTCCTTTGTATGTTCCTCCGTGTAAGGGGAAGGCCAAGGTGCTCAAGGGTCTCGATGAGAGTAGAAGCTCTCTACAGACTCTGCTACTACCCAATGATATCATTTTTGAAGGAGTGCACCTAGGACAGGTGCTGAGTTTGAAGTTGAAATATTGGGATCTTGCTAACCATGAGGAATTCCCTCACTTGGTGACTGTGTAGCTCATGAAACTGAAGAAAAACACTACAGTGGGAGTCGTAGAGTTGGAGCTGCACAAGTGGTTGCACGGGATCGAAAAGGCAGTGTTGTTGAACCTGCTCTGGGTGTCGCATTATCATCGCACCCCATTGACTATCTTCATCATCAGGAAGCTACTTTTCCTAGTGCATGATGGGTGTTTATGTTTGTAGGAGCTCGTGCCCATCATGGACCACCTCATCCATAGAATTACATGACTCCCTTGTAAAGGGGAAGACCTAGTAGACATTTCAAAGGTTAAAAGCAGTGATTTGGCTACCGCAAAGGCCATGAAAAATAAATATGAGCTGGAGAAGAAAAATAGGGGCTATGTGATCTCTAGTATCAATGAAAAGGTAGTCAAAGTCATGAACCAGATACTAGCGAGTAAGGTCATGCAGATGTGTCACACGGATGAGGTGCCTGCGCCAGTGGTTGCATTTGTCGAGCAATGCACAGAGGGGATCTAGTTTAATTGGTCCAAATACCTATGCCAAGAGTTCTTGGAGAATTGTCACGAGGCACAGGAATAGGGGAAAACCTTCCACTATGCATGGCTTCTACTGTCCATAGTGATGGTGGCTCGGGAATTTCATGAGGACACTGAGTTCCCCACAATTGTGAGGGATCTCCTAGAGGCCTCGAAGTATGCTTCAATGTGGGCCATTAAAGACATGCACAGGATCTGAGATAGTAAAATATTCTGGGTGTTCATGGAGATGAACATCAAAATGGGGTTTAACTGCAAGCCTTGGTTATCACCCATTGTCTATAACAGCTTACAAAGCTTCATGGAGTTTAAGTCAGACTTCCATCACGTCTACATTAGGGCACACAAGGACCCCAAAAGGAAGTGGAATGAACTACCATACATGGCCATAGATGATGTTATCTTCGATGTACTTGAGGTGTGGCTGTCAAAGTGGCATGCTCCAGCCATCTCCACAGTGGAAGCAGGAAAGTATGCTACACAGAGAAAGAAAAAGGAGCCAAAACTATGGGTGGCATAGTTGGGAGAGAAGAGAAGAAAACAAGCAGTAGAAGCACAAATGCAAGAGGTGTGGGACACTACAAAAGACACGAAAGAAGCACAGAAGGTAGCAGAGAAGGAGTGTGAGAGTTGGAAGTTGCCTTCACCTGAGTAGGAATGAGAAATGGAGATAGAGACAGAGGAGTGTGGCACAGACCTAGAAATAGCTTCAACATAGTTAAAGTGCCAGTGCATAGGAGAGCACATGGGGCCACGAAAGGAGTCGAAAGTGTCTAAGACTTCTTTTAACCTGATCACCCTCACTAAGGGAGATCTGCATGATATAGGGGAGATAGTGTGCGAATCACGTGGAGGCCCTCCAACAATTAGTAGAGGAGAATTATATTGTGTTGGGGACCCTCCAAGCATAGATTCATGAGTTGCAGGTGTGCACTCCTCAGGCTAGTACTCTTTCCACCAGCCTCGCAGCAGGAACATCTGCAACTGAAGAAATGTTCCGCGCCCGCATGACCAACACAATAGTGCTACTAAAGGAGGCACTAGTTACAGAAAATGAGGCTGACATGCCTACGGTCAATGCGTTGAAGGGAGTATGGATCAACATGGTTGCGCTCCCTCAGGAGACACTCTATGTCCCGAAGGACATAGTGACTACAAAACTATGGGCTAGGGAGGGCCACGCGCTATAGGTATTGAGTGTAAAAAGAATCAACATGGAGTAGTTGAGCTTGCAACGCGATGAGGTCATGTCCTAGAACAGGAAAATAGTGCAGGTACTTGAAGAAGGCTACCAGATGGTCCCTGAGGTGGCCATCCCAGTAGAGGCACCAGCAGAGGTGTGCATCGAGAGGTTAGCAGTAGCAGTGCGTGAGGCGCAAGAAGATATGGCCAAGGTTCAATTGAAGTTGAACCTTCAGATAGTAGAGCTACAGTTGAAGGTGCAACTTTCAACTCCTCCAGGATTAAGGGAACAATGCACCAGCGCCATCACCATGGGCATAGAAGAGATCAACAGTGTAGTGAGGGATTGCACCAAAATGTTGGAGGAATCGTTTGAGGTTCTCACTGCTTTGTAGGAGGACCCGGACATACAACGCTTGGAGAGAGAAGTGTGTGAGCTGCAACAACAATATGATGACATAAAAGGGACCATACAAACAATGGCCCTTACACAGAGGTTCAAATAGATGCAATAGGCCAAGGCACTTAAGGAGTAGGTAGATGTGGTGTGGCACAAAGAAGCGATGTTGAAGGCGTGTGTTCAACCATGGATTGATGAAGCCTTCATTATCACAACATCAATTAAAGGCAATCTCATGTAGATGTGGGGGACACAAGAGCAGATATAGGGAATCAATTTAGATACCCTGGTCTTTGAACAATGCATCCAAGAGATACAACAGATAGTCGCTCATTGCGTTGTCGACCTTGCAGTGGTCAGAGCAGAGTTGGGAGGTCTCCACGCAAAGATCTCCGCACTGACAGAGTGACTCAAGGGCAAGTCATGATGTTTACGTTGGGGGCTTGTTGGGCATAGGATCCCGCAAGGCAAGTTTTGGGTCTTAAAGCCCATGTTTTGACTACAACCAATATAAGAACTCCATGAAGTGTGGGCATGGAGCACGATGTGGTAATTGAATCACAAGGTTGTCCACCCTTACTTTTTTAATGTAATGTGAACTTGAGAGTTCTACCCATGATCCACGGACCATAGGATTGTATAAATAGAGCAAGGCTCTAAGTTGTAGAGGGATCTAAGTAGATCGAATAAGCTAAGAGAAGATGAAGCATTAAGTCTTAGTGGAAGTGAAAGGTCATGTTTTGGGTCATAGAGTAGGAGAAGGCTCTGCAAATGAGTGCGTGGACCACCGCATCTGAGCGTCAGGGTCAGTTGAGTCTGTAACTATGGGAGAAATTAATAAAGAGAAGTTTCTTATCATTTTATGTGCCTTTTTCCTATTTTCTACATTGAAGTATACTGGGTATGAATTGCAAGTTTACTGTTTATTTTTTGCACCAACTTATATGAATATGTTGAATAAGTGAATATCGGATAAGTATCTGTTTACACAAAGTTAATTAACAATTATAAGAAGATAAGTAAGATCCAGTGTAAGTTAGGGAAAGAGAGCAGATTGTTGCCTTAGCAGCGCGAAATCACTTGAGCCCCTGACTAGGGTTGCGTGAAGGAAAGTATAATAGAGTGCAAAGGCCTCATAGGTTAATAAAGTGTGTGAAGTGACCTGTGCGAAGGTATTCACAGTTGGACTAAACCGACCCCTCAGACATCTCAAGGGTGCCAAAACTTGGTTCCACCATCCCCCCATACTACTTCACGTGAGAGCTTAGTCCGCGCTCCATGGGCTATTGCCGAAAATGTCAGTAGTACAGGGATTTGTTTGGATAATTAACTTTGAACCTCGGTCAAGCCACGTCAAGTCAATAGTTTTACTAGGACTCGATGGATTTTTCACAGGATGATTAGAAGCAATATTTGAAAATGATTTTTGCTTCGAAGAAGATTTAGTGGAAGTTTGAGATACTGATCCAATTATACCATCAACATGCGGCATGTCTGGAAACTTAGAAAATGCTAGATTTGAAGATGGCCTTGGAGCATCAGGCAACATTTCATACAGTGTTCTAGATTGAGAATAAAACAAATCTAAATACTGGGCACAGGGAATAGCCTGATCTTAAGTAACACAACTTCCCATTTCTATATCTGCAGCAATTTTGTTTATGAATGACTTGTTGAACCATTTGGTCAACAAATAATTAGGTATTTCAAACTTGATGAGGTGATGTCGACATCTCCATTCATGGATGTGATCATAGATATGGGTCACAGTATCCTATTTCAGAGATGTGAGAAAGTGGGTACCAATTTCATAATGAACCAGTAATTGGAAGTGAGTGAGGAAATCCATGGCCGAAGAGGTGAAGTATGCATAGGTATGTCGAGGAAACTCAATGTACCACTTTGCAAAAGTACATTTCAAGGTTCACTGAAAGAGGTGGAGATGAATAAAATCGTCAACATAGGAAGTGGAAGAACACCATAAGTTATATGTCATCACATGGACCTGAGGGTCCTCTTTATCTTTTCCTTCAAACTTGGGCCAATCACTTAGAATTTTAATGGGAACTAGAGGCCAAGAAGGAAAATGGATAATTAGATTATTAGTAATCCTCGAGACATCAGGGAGTTCCAACGTCATTAAGAATGGAAATTTTAGGTTAAAAGGCATATAAGGCCTTTGATAAGGCCAAGTCTACAATTTCTATCCTTGTTGGTAAGGATTCTGCCCCCAAAGTGGAGGATTTTGACCATAAGGGGCTTTATTTCTCCTCCACTGAGGGACACCTTGACCATAAGGTGGTCTTTTTCCAAGGTAGGGTTGATATTGACCTACCATAGGCCATTGATAACCATAAGGAGGATAAAAATCATGTGTGACATATGGATTGTAAGGTTGTTGCACCTACTGACCCTGCTAATAAAGATGTCAACCATGTTGCTGCAGGGGTTGGTCTTGTGTTTGCAATGTTTGACCTTATTGATATATAAGTTGAGCTTACTACTACAAGGGCTAACCTTGTTGCTTCAATTTTTGACCTTATGGATACAAGGGTTGGTTGGGTTGTTGGACAAACTGCATTTGTTGTTGCAAAGGTTTCCCTTGCTACTGAAAAGGTTTCACTTGTTGCTGTAAAGGTTTCCCTTATTACAGTAAAGGTTTTTGAAATTGTTGCAAAGGTTTCCCCTGCTACTGAAAAGGTTTCACTTGTTGCTGTAAAGGTTTCCCTTATTACAGTAAAGGTTGTTGAACAACTCCTTAAGGGATTCCCTACTAGTACTCATAAGTTCCAATTGGGATTTTACCATATGCACCAGGAATACGATTTGGACCAAGTTGCACATCAGGACCTGCTTATGGAATATAAGGTGGAGTTTCAAGTGCTTGTGAACCATATGGAACATACGATAGTTGGAGAGGTATCTAGGCCATGTAACGTTGTTGACACTATATATTACCTACCCCAGATGGATCAATGGGATTAGGAATACCACTAGGATTGGGTTGATTCACTCCAACCATGTAAGGTTGTGATCCACTCACATGGGTTCCACCTGAAACGAGAGGGAGGTTTGGACTCTCCCCCCTCCTAGGCTGAGAATGAGGCAGTATTACGTTTTGTCCACTTGATGGGCAGACTAAGGAACTTATAGACATATAAACCAAAATTGTCAGTTACACTAGAATGGAGGGTTGAAATGATGGTAATGGATGTGATGGAAATTTCAGTTGAATATGAACTGAAGTAATGACATTTTCCATAGGGATCTGGAAGGTTACATTAGAAATAAACAGACTAGAAGTAGGCATATAATTTGATGACCAAATTGGATTTTGGTATAAAGAAGAAGCATTGAGAGTTCCTGAAACTAATTTAGCCAAAGTGGTATAACCATGTGGAAGCATAGGCCCACTATTTTCGGGAGGCAGTTGTGATGGAACTCCTCCTATATAAGGAGAAACTTTTAGAGGAAAGTCATATTTGGATTCATTATCAACATTAGGAGTACGAGTAGTAGATATTTCTAGAGG
>APFE031678887.1:0-12556 GCA_000404065.3 Pinus taeda
GATAGAATAGTGGCCCAATCCATAATAACACTGTTTACTGCCGCTTCCATGAGAGGAACCATTTCAATGGTGAAAACAGCGGAATCATGTAAACCCCACAATCTACACATCATTATGCCGGCATAACAGTAAGGAGAACACAGAGAGTCGACTAAGTACTTACCGGAGGATTCATGTTTGTGTTTAGCTGGGTTCCCCCTCCATTCCTTAATAGGTTCAGATTCGATCGCGTGTTCACTTGCAAATTTTTTCAGAAAGGCGCTATTATATACTTGTTCTGGCGCCGGCAGATGGTACATTTGTCTCAGATATTCAGGCTTGAATGACCCAAAAACTCTCCCATCCTTTGTGACGAAAGTTCTATCATTGAAGGGGATTTCTTCAATTGCCCATTTCACTACGTCAGTATAAGGGAGCATTTGTTCTCTTGCTGCAATTCTGTGAAGGAACGAGTCCGCCAAATCTTTAATACTGTTTTCTGACTTATCAGATGAATCCGCAGTGGCTTCATCTACTGCTTGTGCTGGTTTTTCGGCTTCTATTAAGTCATAAGTCCCTTGCCAAGTAGTTTTTGCTAGGCCTGCGCATGTAGTGTCGGATATTAAACCTTTCTTACTACTTGGCGTTGATTGTCCTGTGGCTGGTGCGTTTGGAACATTGGCGGCCTTCTTAGACTTTTTCCCCATCATGTTTTGAATTCTCTAGTAGAAACTTATCCTGCAACAGAGAATTAGATCCGGCGTAACACAGAGATAATAGAGAAACTCAGAGATGATATTCGAATGTAAAAGATTAACGTTGATATATCTGGCTTTTATTGAACGGCGGGGAGACAATCTTTATGCAAATCTTAGGGCAGGGATTCATTATGTAACCGTATAGGGTCTGTCACCTTTATAAATGCCCATTACTCCGAATTTGATTCGTAAATCTCTTAAGGCGAGTAGAGGACGTATGGGCGGCCGGGTATGAGTGATTATGCCTTAATTACCAATAAATTGGCCTTCCAATCACTTAACTGGCTTTTCATCGAAAAAAGTGCTTTTACCGCATCGCAAGGAAAGAGGGGCGCGAATGGCTTTAACAATGGGTTTGGATATCGCTTATCGCTGATTGCGATATCGCATCGGCGGAAAACCATATGAGCGTTAAGATGGTACAAGAGGATTGCCGATTGCCGATTGCGATATCGCCGATGGCTTTATCGCATCGGGGATTTACCATGTGGTGTTTTTAAGAACGCATAAGGGTTTCGCCGATTGCCGATTGCGATATCGCATCAGCAAGGAGCATAGCGCATATGTGTTTAAAAGGGAGTGGGGCCGATTGCGATATCGCCGATGGCTTTATCGCATCGGTGATTTACCATGTGGTGCTTTTAAGGACGCATAGGGGTTTCGCCGATTGCCGATTGGCGATATCGCCGATGGCTTTATCGCCAAAATTTTATTTGCGCCTTATGTGTTTCTTGAAATAAAGCCTTTTGATATCAATTTTATTTTCTAAGAGGGACCCATTCCATATTCTAATGTTTTTTTTTTTTTTTGAAAAAGCTATCTATGAAATGGGGGGTTGTTTTGCAAGGCACAACAGGATCTCATAGAAAAACAAAGGGAATTTAGAGATTAAACCACCTCCACCCTCATCAAGCCATGATCACACCAATATCGGTTCTCTAATCACAACTGAATCGAACTTGGAATGCAATTTGGAATCCATCACTATCCTTGAGGAATTTTTCGTCTCCTTAAGTCTCATGCTTTACTACAATCCAATCCCAGATTACTAGGCCCTAAACCTAGACCAGTCTCTCAATATTTACCACAATCCAGACCGGGATCACTAGGCCCTAAATTGAGACTCCTCCCTAAACCTTTACTGTGTATCCACCAAAACCTGTCAATGGATTCCTAGGCCTTTGGAAATGAAACTTGAGACCACCTATAGCTAGATTCTGAAATGCATTTGGAAAACCAAAATTGAAAACTAAAATAAACATCCCAACACCATGGCACCCAAAAAATGCAAGGCTAGTCTGAAAACCACTACCATAACCCGGCAAAACTATGTCACTGACAGCAAGAGAACCATACACCAACATGCAAATCCATGCATGTCCAAACGAACTAGGAAATCACATATGGAAAAGGTTACCTGTAACTATTACTACTGAAGCTACTTGACCCTTCTTTTCCTTACTTTATCGTTTCTTTCCTTACTTTCCCTTTGCTTTTTTTTCATTCCTTCGTCCCAAGCTAGAGTGCTCCAAGAAACTCTAAGTGACCAACAGTGAGAGAGAGAGAATAATGAGAGAGATCAAAACTTGAAATGACTAAGAGCTTACCACTGACTAATAAAAAACTTTCCAACTGACCCTTAGAAGTCTTTTTATCAATGAGGCCTCTATTTTCTTCATTTTCCATTATTTTTCTTAAATTTCCTCCTCACATGCAAATTTTGACTTTCCAACTTATGTTTCTCCTAATTTCTCTTATTTTCATAAATAAATATGCCAAAATTCCCTTTTTACCTTTTGATGCCTTTGCCTTAGCCTTTGCCAATTTTCTTAGCCAAAAGCACACATCTAGTGATGCCTACTAGGATATCTTTTCCCAACATTCAGCTTGGAATACATTTCCCTTAAATGCGGTGTTATTTTTCCCTTATTTACATTTATTACATAGAATTTTCATGAGGGTTGTTACATTAGGGAATCCAAGATAATAATATCCATTGAGGACTGATATTCTTTGAGGATTGAGAATCCAAGATAAGAATAGTCCTTATGGAACACACCGTGAGAACATGGGTGGGGTATGTTTTGAGAGAGACAATGATGAGAGTTTCTATACATCATTAGTCTCACAAGAATTTTTCTCAGATGTCATGGAGAGATAGATTTCTTAGTAAAGGCCTTTCTATGTGACAATTTTGGTTGATATGATGCTAAATAGATGGGTTACCAATCGAACTCTTTATATGAGAAATTTTTCAGGTTGAGAATAACCATGTACCATTATGAATACCTCCCTAGTTAAGAGTGAGTGTTGAAAAATGTAACTAGGTTCGGTCTTCATAATGACATGTGGAAATATGATTTTATGTAATTTTTTTCATCCACTACAAAAAAAAATTTCAGATAACCAAAGTACAAAATAACAGAATAATTTTCAACCATCTCCCAAGTCATAAAAGCCCTCAAATCTAAATCATACCCCCTCCAATGGATGGTGCTAGGAATTATATTGCCAACAATATATGGAACTCCTCAAACGGACCCTGGAATCAAAAGTTATAGAAGATTGAGGCCGTCCTTTGAAAACAGAACAACAAGGAGAAAATTCCTAAGGGTAAGAGGTTCAACATGTAGGTTTTAACCCCGTACAAAAATTACCTGCATATGAATTCTAAAAACAAGAAAATAAACAATAGCGAGAGCATAACACTTAAAATGAATATACACAGAGATTTTCCCCTGGATCCCAAAACTAGGACTACTAGCTTGATTTTTCATTATGTTCAATTCAATGTTACAATACATCTATATACATGTCGAAGCATCGAATACCATGGGAAAAAAACCATCGCACGCTGCGCCAAAAAAGGGTCCAAATTTTGGACCCCATAGAGGGGGGCTACTCACCCCCCTCAAAACCCCTTGTGACCCCCCCGTTACAAAATCGCTGCAACGAGGGGAGGATCGACCCCTCCATCTAACCCCCCGGTTAAGTAGGTAGGCTAGTTGTGGAAAGAATATAACACAACCCAACATGACATATTGGAAGTCTTGACATATCGATGATAGAAGAACTAGGCGGCATGACATATTGGAGGTTCCAATGATATCATAGGGTACAACTGAAGCATTTCACCGTTATGCAATTAGTGATCCTGCATATCGGAGGTCCAAGGAATCGAAGCATTAGGAGATCGGTGCATTGCAATTGGTGATCACATAGATGAAACCATTGCCAGGTTGTGATATCACGTAAAGCTATGATTGTGATTAAATTCACCAAGATTTGAGCCTTCAATTTAAAGTCATTGGGAATGCCTTGAATAATGTAAGAAAGGAAATCAATGTAAAACAAAGGGAAGATAGGCCATTTCTCTCTCCTTTAACTAGACACATCCGGTGATACCTTTGGACAAAGAATATAATCAGGCTCCACACCTAACATGAATCTCCTACATTAATGAGCCCATATTTCTCCCAAGATTTTACACTTTACACTTTTTCTTCTTATATTGCATATGTTGTTGTACTTACAAAGAGAAATGGTCGTGGTCATGAAATTCCTATTCTTTCATGAGATCTAGCCTCAAGGGAGTAGAACTGAATTACTTTGTAGTGGAAAAACAAACATTTGTTGTCTTTAAGGTAGTAAAACACTTCAAGACCTACATGCTAAAAGCCAAAACTAAACTTATTGTTCCCTACCAATAGTTAGGAATCTACTAGAACAAAAGGAGTTAGGCGAGAAAAGGGCACATTGGATGATGACCCTTCAAGAGTATGATATTGAACTAAAACCTAAATAGATTTTCAAGGGTCAACAGCTCTGTAAACTTTCCACTGAATTTTTTAATTCACCTTATTAGGAACCTTAGTCTAATCATGAAGTAAATTTATTGCAAAAAAAGGTTTTATGCTTGCTTGATAGCAAAAATTCATTGTATGTTGATATGATATTTTTCCTAATCGATGGTACAAATATCCCTCATATTGATGCAAATAGAATAAGAGAAATAAAGCTTAAGTAAGTTCCTTTTAATTTTATAAATAACATTATTTTCCATAAAAATTATGATGGGGTACTACTCTGTTGCTTCTGATGGACCCTAAAATGCTCACAATTCAAAGTTATTGGATCTATGTGGAACCTAAAATACCATGTAGTGCTCGTCATTCCAAATCCACCACAACTCATTTCGCATGAAACAGACTCTGCATGCTCCCAGAAACATGTTCTGTTTGTTTTCTAAAACTGTCGAATTTGGCGAAAAAATGCAGCACTGCATAGTCAACAATCTATAATGTTGATGTGGCAAGCTGAATAGGATTCTTACAAGGTAGGGTGACTGTGCATATGGATGCTCTCATCTGTCAAATCACATGGTGACAAGTGGAATATGTTTATTGGTGTGATATAGAACGTTTTGAATGGGTTTTAGGTGGCCAATCACAGGTTTCCATGTGGCACATCTAGGGACTACCACGTGGTAGCCCAAGTTCCATCAAAATTGTGTTGAGATCTGAGCAACATTTGGTGGGGTCAAACCCTTAACCTCCAAAGTCTCCAACACAACTCTTTACCAATGCAACATCAATTTACTTCGTAACACTATAAAAACTTAGTGCCTATTTGAATTTGATTGGCAGTGTGGTTGGGGGAAGGGAGCAGGTCTTAGCCCCGAGCCCCCATTAAACGTCACCATGTGATCACTACCATGAATGAGGGCCAGGTGGAGAGGGGCCAGCCCTAGGACGTGTGGTGGAAATGTGACCAGGGTGCAGAGCACTAGGGGCTCGGGCGGCGAGGACAGATGGTTAGTCCTGGCCCCCAGCCATGTGGCCCCCAATGTGACCACAATTTTTGGCATTAAGGCCTTAATGGCAAAATTAGCGCGCCCACTAAATGCATCGGGAATACACCAAAATGGCGCTTGGTTAGCACAATTTTAGGAGAAATTGTAGGTCTAGTGCCAAATATCAAGGAATTTGTAGGGAGAATAACATGTAGGAAAACTCATAACTTGTGGCGTTTTTGTTCTTTTTGGGAGTAGGAAGAGGCTAGACATGCATTTTTGGGTCTTGTGAAGCCATTGGAATAGGTTTCAGTGCCATTGGAGCACTGTAAATTCATGTATTCACAAATTTGAGTATAATGAAGGAAGGCCAAGCCATTGGAAGCTGGAACAAGAGACATAGCCCAAGAAGGGTGAACTCCTTCATCATGTGCTGATGTATGACTGTTTATGGTGATTTTTATGTCTGTTACATGCTATTGTTAATTATTTTATTTATGTTAATTTTCTCATGAAATTCCCATAAAAACACATAAAAAAACATGGTTAACTTGCAATTTATCTCATAAACTCTTGAGCACTTTGTTTATTTTCTGAAACGGATATAAGCACAACAAACTTAACTTTCCCATTCAGATCAAGTTTTGTATCAGATATATTGGTTTACTTTTACATGGAGGATTTAACTATTTTGCAAGTGCTTAAATGCTTACAAGGTTGAAGCTCAAGAGAGGAGAAGGCAAGATTGTGGGTGAAAGTCCTCAAATTGTAGCGAGGAGAAGGAGGGAAAAATTGCCACAATATCCACCACAAGTTTCACCTCCTATTGTACTTGAAACTTTAGTAAGAATGGGAATGAGTTCATAGCATGATCTCTCCAAGATTAAGAGCACATTATTGCATTTCTCCAACAAGAGAACATGGAGCTCAAAAGACTACTTGAAGTTTTCGAGGAAGAGAAGCAAAAGATGTGCCTTATTTTGTAGAATTTTATGGAGGAACAGACTGAAGAATGTTCTACTACCAAAGCAGAAAAGAGTCCCTCCAATTCTAAGGAAGCTGGTGGACATAGAAAGAATGAAACCTATGACTCTTTTCAAGAGGATACAGTTATATGTGATTTTTCTCAAATGGAGGACACCTCCTATGTACCACGAACACAAGGTGATTTCCTTGAAACATCCTCCACCACTTCATCTAGTGCAGATAAGAAGGAGGAATTGTTGGATGAGTACCCACAAGAGGCTAGTGTAGAAATCCCCTCAGAGAAGGAAGATGGCCAAGTCTGCACCATTTGTTTGCATGATGATTAGGATTAGGTTTTATCAGCACCAAAGTCCAAGGATATGAAAGAAGAAAGACCAAGATTCCAATAAAACACTTCAATAATTAGGAAAGAGTTTGAGAGCATGTTTGTCCCTCAATCGAAATATGTGGAAAATGGTAAGTATTTACATGCAGATTCTTTACATGAAAATGTTGATTTAAGCTCTTTTGCAACCTTTGAGAAGCATAGCAAAGGCATAGGAACAAATCTCTTGTCCAATATGGTTTACAACGGAAGAGGCCTTGGAGTGAACAATCAGGGAATTATTCATCCAATTGAGGAAAAAGAGAGACCTCGGTATGAATATTTGGGCTATGTTGAAAAGGAATAATGGTCTTCCATTGGTAGCTCTTGGGTATCATGTTATTTTTGTCATAATAAAGAACATGATGAGGCAAATTGTTGGGATTTGCAACTAGAATTAGTACCAGCCTGGTTTCTAAAGAAAAACAAGGGCATGAAATGTATGACCTCTCCAAAGAGAGATGAGAAAGTTGAAGAAGAGACTAAGACAAGTTCTTCTCGCCATTCAAGTTCCTTGTGTAAGAAGCATGGCTCAAATGATAATATGGGAATGTATAAGCCTCACTCAAATAGTTTATTTGATTTTGAGCCACATGATCAATTGAATAAATTTTTATGGAATATGGTTCCATGCACTTTCTATCATTCACCTAACCATAGTGTGAAGAAGTGTCAGCAAAAGAAAGAGTTGCTTGAATGAGGGAATGAAACAGAGAAGAAATAATCTCTTATAAGTTTGAAGACAATGTCATCAAGCAACAAGCACAAAAATTTCTACACCCAATATAATTTCAGTGGGCATTGGGTCAAGAAGTTCTGGAAATTGCATCCGAAACTTCATGGTAAGAAGGGAAAGCAAGAAATGTAAGCACCTAAAGAGGAAGCGATAAAGGAAAAAGTGGAACAAGTTGTGACGATCCATTAATCAAATCAAGGAGAAGAAAAAGTTCAAGTAGAGGGTTCATTCACCTCGTTGGGTAAGAAATGGATGAACTACTTGTCCAGTTGATTATTATAAATATATTTGTAAAGCACATGTCATCTTTTCCCATAGTTGGGAATTTTGTAAAGTGATGCATGTATAAATCACTATTTTGCGACAATGCTTCTTTTGACTGTAGATAAGTCAAACAAAGTTTGGGGAATTTCTATAATGAGTTTGAATTCTGTATATAAGACTTTGGAGACCAAAATTCCTTTTTAGGGGGAGGCATGATCAAAATGGATCCTAAAAGTCTCAAAATTAAAAGTTGATGGATCAATGTGGAACCTGAACCACTGTGTAGCTCTCGTCATTCAAAATTTGGCGCAACTCATTTCACGTGAAACAGACTTTGTATGCTCCTAGAAACATGTTCTATTCGTTTTCCAAAACAGGTGAATTTGGTGAAAAAATGTAGCATTGCACAATGAGTAGACTGTACTGCTCACATGGCAGGCTGACTGGTATGCCTATGTGGCAGGATGACTGTGCATATGAATGGGCTCCTCCATCAAATCACGTGGTGACAAGAGACATCTATGTATTAGTGTGATATGACACGTTTTGATTAGGGTTTGGGTGGTCAATCAAAGGCTGCCATGTGGCATAGCTAGGGGCCACCACATGGCAACTTGAGGGCCACCAAAATCATGTTGAGGTATGAGTAGAAGCAGGCATGTTTGAACTCGCGACCTCCAAAGTATCCAAGACAAGCCTTTACCAACACACCATCCATTTAGTTCTTAACACTATAAGAGCTTAACGCCTATTTGAATTTGATTGGCAAAGTCGTTGGGGTAAGGGAGCGGGGCTTAGCCTCATCTCCCCATTAAAATTATCATGTGACCACTACCGGGTGTGAGGGCTACGCAAAGAGGGGCTAGCCCTAGGACAGGTGGCGCTAATGTGACCCGGGTGCGAAGGACTAGGGGCCCGACTCGTAGGGTTGGATGGTTAGTCCTGGCCCCCTGGCACATGGCCCCCCTTGTGGCAACAATTTTTAGCATTATGGCCTTAGTGGCCAAATTACCGCGCCCTCTAAATGCAATGGCAATCTGCCAAAATGATGCACGATTAGCAAAATTTGGGGTGAAATTATAGGATGCGTACCAAATTTTGTGGAATTTGCAGAGTGAATAACATCTAAGCTAGGAAAACTCATAACTTGTTGAGTCTTTGGTCTTTTCAGAAGCAGGAAGAGGCTACACATGCATTTTTGGGTATTTTGAAGCCATTTGAATAGGTTTCAGAGCCATTTGAGCACTGTAAATTCATGTATTCACAAATTTTAGTATAATGAAAGAGGGCCAAGCGATTGGAAGCTAGACTAGGAGACGTAGCCCAGGAGGGGTGAACTCCTTCATCATGTGCTGACATGCTACTTTTTATGGTGATGTTTATGTTTGTTACATGTTGTTGTTCAACATTTTATTTATGTTAATTTACTCATGAAATTCACATAAAAACTCATGGTTAACTTGCAATTTATCTCATAAACCCTCAAGCACTTTGTTTATATTTTGAATTAGATTAAGCATAGCAAACCTAACTTTCCCCTTCAGATCAAGTTTCGTCATCCAAATGGATCCTAAATGGCTCAAAATTAGAATTTGTCAGAGTGGTGTGGAACTTGAACAATCGTGTAGTGCTCATCGTTCTGAATCCAACGCAATTCATTTTGCATGAAACAGACTCCGTATGCTCCCAGAAACATGTTCTGTTTGTTTTCGTAAACAAACGAATTTGGCAAAAAAAATGAAACACTACAAAGTCAGCAATCTGTACTGCTGACATGTTAGGATGACTAGAATCCCTATGTGGTAGGGTGACTGTGCATATGACTAGGCTCTTCTGTCGAATCATGCGATGACAAGTGGCATCGGTTTATTGGTGTGATATGAGATGTTTTGATTGGGTTTTGGGTGGCCAATCACAGGCTACCACGTGGCACGGCTAGGGGCCACCAAGTGCAAGATAAAGGGCCAACAAAATTGTGGTGAGGTCTAAGCAGAAGTGGGTGGGATCGAATCCACAACCTCCAAAGCCTCCAACGCAAGCCATTACTAAGGGGACATCCATATAGTTCTTAACACTATAAGAACTTAATGCCTATTTGAATTTGATTAGCGGAGTGGTTGGGGGAAGCGACCATGGCTTAGCCCCAACCCCTCATTAAACTTTACCATGTTACCAATATCGGGATCAAGGGCCAGGTGGAGAGGGTTTATACCCAAGATTGTGGCAGCAATGTGACCAGGGTGCGAGGACTCGAGGCTCGAACAATGGGGCAGACTGTTAGTCGTAGCCCCTGGGCACATGGACCCCATGTGGCCATAATTTTTGGCATTAAGGCCTCAATGGAAAAATTAGCACACCCACTAAATGCACCGGTAATCAGCCAAAATTGCACTCAGTTAACACAATTTGGGGCTAAACTGTAGGATTGGTGTCGAATTTTGGGGAATTTGCAGAGAGAATGACATCCAAACTAGGAATAGGTCTTTTGAAGCCATTGGAATAGGTTTCAGAGCCATTGGAGCACTTTAAATTCATGTATTCACAAATTTGAGTATAATGAAAGAGGACCAAGCCATTGG
The DNA here is from genome assembly GCA_000404065.3 of Pinus taeda. NCBI lineage: Eukaryota > Viridiplantae > Streptophyta > Pinopsida > Pinales > Pinaceae > Pinus > Pinus taeda. The sequence goes on from APFE031678887.1 coordinate 10,460, forward strand.
AAGATGGACCATGAGACATAGCCCAGGAGGGGTGAACTCCTTCATCATATGCTGATATGTTACTGTTTATGGTGGTGTTTATGTATGTTATATGTTGTTGTTCAGTGTTCGATTTATGTTAATTTTATCATGAAATTCACATAAAAACTCATGGTTAACTTTCAATTTATCTCATAAACCCTCAAGTACTTTGTTTATATTTTGAATTGGATTTAAGCACAACAAGCTTAACTTTCCCATTCAGATCAATCAATTTAACTAGTAATATCAATAATAAGGTTGAGAAATACGAAAAACCAAAATATCATAAAGGAAGAGGAATGGAATTGGGTTATGCACTTCTTTTTATCCCTTCAACATTAGCTTCTGTAGTTTGTGACTTAAGAGCCTTGAACCATATGGCATCATCACAAGAAATGTTCACAACTTTTAATCCATGCATAAGTGTTACCATCCTAATGAGAGGTTACCTACTAGTTTAGGTATGTAAGAAAGAAGCCATTGATTTAAGTCATGGGAGTTTTATACTATATTTCATGTAGCTTCCTTTTCCATAAGCCGTCTTTCCATTTATTAGATAATCCATTTAGGTACCAACAAGTAAGTGGACTTCACACCCAGTTCAATAGTCATTATAGGAGTTTTTTGATGGAACAAATATTGTGGCTGCGAAGAAGATGTCTAGTCCAATATGTATGTATTTTCTATTGTTCTCATAAAATATATACTTCTAACACATTAGGATGAATTAAGCATGGAATATTTGGTCACGTTAGCTACCACCTTTTACGTGATCTCAACAGGTATTGTATCATGACAAGTTTGCTTAGACATTTAGTATTATAATTGTGTATGATAAGAATGCATTCTTGGAAATCATCCAATTCTTTTTTTTAATAGGTAATGGTATCGATAACCTCATCAACTCTTATGGTACACCTTGGGTATACTTCCTCAAACATTGATAAAATGTTTTTTAGTGTTGCATAGAATTTAATCATGTTGCATAGAAGTAGCTAGGAAAGAGAATTAATATACACGGCATGAACAATGGAGTTGAAGGGAAGGATGAGATTATGTGAATAATGATGCCCCACATTCATGTGTAGAGGTAAGTATCATTAAGAGGAAATAAGACCTTGCAATAATTAATGGGATTATATCCCTATATCACTAAATATATAAGTGATAAACAAAATTATAAATGAAACTACGAATATAACCTAGCAACGTGGTTAAAATTTATTGCTTATAGCCCTAAACTTAATGTCCTAAATACTTCCCAATTAGATGCATTGAAAATTGAATAATAAGTTGTTCAACATTTCTTTTTAGTGCTCTCTTAATTTTGTTTGTGGTTAGATAATGTATTCTCTAGCTTAATCTCAGACCTCATCTTCATCCATTCTCATCAATGCATTGGAACTAATATATCCTTTGGTGGTTTCTTAAATTCTCCATAATCAATGTGATTACACTATTGTTTAGTATTAGCTTCTCATAATTTTACATTTTTTTTCCTAGATGTAGATGTATTTGTTTTATGTAAAATTTTATTGCATCATGAGGCTTTTAAGTTAAAGAAAAGCTTTGATAAACTTATTTCCTTAGTAGAAGTATTTATTTCATAGAACTTGCGTTGACGTCTCTCCTTCGATTAGGCATTTTTCTATAACGTTGACATATAACCTTATTTGAGAAATTAGATTTAACTTAGGCCATTTTTTTATTTATAGTAAGATCTTCACTCAGATATTTCTTTAGTTGAGGTGTTTTTTTATAATGTTGACAAAAGAAACTTAGTTGAGAAATTCTATTTAAATCAACAAAGTGAGATTTCAAATAATTTTCAAATGATGTTTGTAATTCAATCAAAGGTTAAAAAAACTAAAACGTGTGCCCTTTCTACAAATTTGTTTCTTTGCACATATAAGGTGAAATCCCTTCTCTACATCATGTCGAGTGGTGAAGTTGATGTTAGCGCATTTCTCAATCAATTTTTATTTAATGATTTACTATTTTGATTTTATGTTATATTTATAGTTTATTTTCTTCTAAAATTTATATTTACAATTTTTTTTAGTTTGAGGAGTTCAA
>APFE031678887.1:13594-23957 GCA_000404065.3 Pinus taeda
ATATTTTATTATTGTATTTATAAATTTATTTTTTTGTTTTGTTTTTTTAATGGTTTGTAAATGGATGTGGTGTTTTTCTATTCTTTTAAAAATCAACAAGTAAATATATCATGAGCATCTATATTTAGATGGTTTTAACTTATCAAGTGGGAAATTGAGTTTATTGACTATAAGGTTGGGTTATAAATATCTCTAAATTTAAATTGTTTGAGTGAGTCTTTCAAAGCTACATAAAAAAATTATGTTGATAACATCTATTGTTTATCACTCTACTCTAGAGAACAAAAAAATATATATTCTGAATTTAGGGGAGTCTATTCATTAGAAGAATATACTGGGGTAGGTTCCTAGTTATTTTATCAGTGGAAAGCATGGCCTATGACTCTTTATGCAGGTCAACCAAGATTTTTTCATTGAATTTGGCACTAAATCAATTGTGATTCCCTGTGGATTGCCTGTAGCTCCTCTATGACTCGTGGGCTACTATTTGGTGGAAGAATCAAGACCTTCACTAACAATGTTTTCATTAACTAGGAAACATGCACGATTTGCAAAAATAAGGTATGACAACCCTGAGTATTAGTTATTTTTGGAATAATGTCACCCCATTCTTCTAATAGGTCATGCTCATTTGGGTCTAGCTCTATTTGAATTGCAATTTCCCAATCACTAATAGTCTCTTTGGCCCGTGAGTGAGTTCCATTTCGGTAAACATTGGCAACATCGTGGCTCATACTAGAAGTATTCCTATGGTGCTTGCCTCTATTGGACCCAAATTGGACTATGCCTCGCCCTCTCCCTCTTCCAGTACCTGAACTAGTTATAGTTGGAGCACACCATATATTTTATTCTCCTCCTATTGAAAACTTTCTTTAAGAGTTCACCGAAACCTGGCCCTTTATCTTTGGTCAACACTTGAGCACGCTCAGTAGGCTTCCTCAACTGGAGAATTCAACCACACGCTTAAAGTGCCAAAAATAATGTTAAACACACACATGGTAGCAACAAAAATGAAAGATAAAACATGAGAATCATTTTTTATTAACCAGAGATATACATTTATAGTACATATTGTGATCGTTGGGTTTCACATCCCAAGGTCTCTTGGACTCCTTTTGTCTATTCGAATTCCACACTAACCCATTGAGGATTAGGTGTCCAACATTCCCCCCTTAATCCGAAGGGTTATGTATGAGTCCAAGAAGAGAGTTGTAATACAAAATGTGCAAAAATGCATGGCAACACTAGGCTGAATGTGCTCTCTGAAATGTTGGTATAAAGGGCAGTGGTTTAAGGATAACCACCAACACTGGAATGCTTAGTGCAATTCCTGGAACTCTTCCAAAACTGGCAAGAAGCTGAAGTCTTGTGCTAGACGAAGTGCTCCTATTGTTTTGAAGAGGGAAAACTTCAACAATGAAGGGGAGGTCTCACCCTTCATAAAAGGGAGAACTTCAACCTGAAAAGGGAAGTCTCAACCTCTGATGGTTTAAGGATGACCAACAACTCTCGAATGCTTAATGCAATTCCTATAACTTTTCCAAAACTGGCAAGAAGCGGGAGTCTTCTCCTAGAGGAAGTGTTCTCAATTTTTCTCCTGGAATTCTTCCGAAGCTGGCAAGAAGCTGAAGTCTTCTGCTAGAGGAAGTGTCCCAGATTACCAACTAAAGACATGTTCACGGGCATCTTTGTCTTTGGCTACAACTTTGAATCTGGTATGGTAGGGTGTGGCTCAAGCTTGCTTGATGTGACTTTGAAGCTTGTAGATGATCATCATTTCCCCTCCCTATCATATACAAGGTGAGATGATGGAGAAAACTCAATTTCAAGACTGTTCAATACTCTGGAACAAGTTCTGGCATGTGTTTGGAATATCTTCTTGGTTGTTGATGCCCATTGCCAAGAAGTGATCCATCCAAGATGAATCTTTGTTCTTGTAGGACGTTTATTTCTGAGGCATTTGTGTGAAGAATGATTGGTTTTTATGACAGTGCTTACATGGATGAAGATTAAAACTGTGATCTTTTAAATGGCCAACTCGGTCACAGTGTTGGCATTTCACAATATGTTGTTGTTGCTGTGGAAGAGGAGCAGAATGAAGAGCAGGTGAACTATCACAAATGAATCAAACACTCTGAAACTAAATGGGCTATGAGTAGTCTGGAATATGAAAGGACAAGTCCTTGTCATATCCAAGGCCAGTTCTGTGCTTGTTGTGGAGAAGCTATTCCCAAGGTTTGATGATGGGCTTGGGAAGTGCAAATCGAGTTTCTGCATCTCCGTGTACAACTGCTGCTTTATTGGGCACTAGATCTGAATGAACTTCAACAATATTGACTTCCTGTTTATGGGAGTCGGTTTCATTGTTATGAATAGAAATAGGTTCAGAATGATGATTCCTCTGTTTTAATTCTTCTTGTTGTAGCTAAGTTTCAAGCTGCAAAAAAACAATTTTCTCTTGTGCATTTTGTAAACAGACCTGAATGTCTGTGAGAGAAAATTTGTTGAATTTTAATGTATCATGATTAGTAGACAATATTAGAGTTTTAAGGAACTCTAATACTTGACTGATTCTGGCCATTTTTTTCTTCAATGCCTGATTTACACATTAAAATTGAGTAGGAGGGCAAGGTCAGGGAGGTTATACAAGTGCAGAATCTCTAGTTTGCAATTTTAGAATCTCAGATTGAAATTGGAAATTCTTATATGTTGTACAAGGACTCGTGCAACACGAAGAGAAATTAACAGAATTTGGGAACAGTCAAGTCTTCAAATCTTTGCAAAGAAATTATCGAGTACAGTAGCCCAATAGAAATTGCAGGTTGTAATTTGGCATCAATTGCTCTGCCATGATTTGTAAGAGAAAAGGGTATTCCTATTGAGTCTCATCCTTCAAAGCTTCTTGGTAGCCTGGGTTCTAAGAACCGATACTTTGATTTTGATAAGCTAGGAGAGGTTACATCAATTATTACTCAAAACCCAAATAAAATCATTGATGTGAACTACTATCCTGTGGAAACTTGAAAAGATCGAACTGAGATGCACTATGGAATCATTGCTGGAAGAGTTCTTTCATCTCACTTCCCTTAAACATTTGAGAATGTACGCAAGCGGGAAGTCGCTAACGCTGCCTGAGTCATTCGGGAATCTTACAAACCTTTGTGATCTTCACTTGATTGGCTGCTCCATGTTGAAAAGGCTAGCAGATCATATGTTGGCTGCGTTTCCAGGAAATCAACGTTCTGAAAGAGGAATTGGAAGAGTGGGGACAATATCAAACACTGGACGCCACTGGTATGATGCTAGCCACAAGAATAAAATTGCTACTCGTCAGAAGGACCATACATGCTACCACATTTTAGAGAGGAACCTGCGATTTTGCTACATGTTCTGCTTGATATGCCTGACTTTCTATTCTTTTACCACGTATAATATGTTGGTCCTATTTTGGGCAGAAATATACTATCAGGCATGGGCAATACCAGTAGATGGTTATAGACCCGCTTTTATCACAATCAATGGTATCATCTATCTCATTCAGATATGCATATGGATTTACTCTTGCTGGAGCCCTAGTCCAGTTGTTGAGATCCTCTCCAAGTTATTCTTTGCCAGTGTCTCCTTCTTTGCAATGTCAGGTTTTTTTACTTTATGGTGGCAAATTGTTCTTCATGCTTCGACATTTTCCAGTTGAATCAACAGGATGCCGAAAGAAGTTGCAAGAGCTGCGATCATGACATCTTGACCCATCCCTCCATGGTGGGTTATTTCCCCATAATGTTTGTAGATCTAAAAAGAAAGGCATTTCCCCTGAGCCACATTACCCTTTAGAAAGCTTCCACTAGTAATCCAAGTATGAATAGAAGGACAACCTCTTCTATGTCTCAAACAATAATTGCGGTTACTAGCTTATATAAAACCCTCAACCCAAAATAGCAAAGGATTGGACAAAACTTTCCCCCACCGAGAATGGTTAAGAATGGAAACTTATACGTCCCTTGGATTCCCTGAGCCTCAATTTTTATTTGAACATAAAATGCACATAACTAAGCCAATAACATCGACATGAAAACAGATTTCACACAACCATCCTCTGAATTGAAGTATGGCAAAGGTGGTCTAAGGCCATCTGTCGACCCGATGACATAATGAATCCCAGAATCTGATGGAGTGACCATAATGATTTGACGAAACACTCTGCTTGTAGAGAAATATAACCATATTCATAATGTAAATTACAAATCCTTCCAAAACATACCCTTCAGAGTTGAGGTCGAGCCATCTGTATGTGCAGGTTGAGACAAGAAGAAAATCCTTCTCGCTCCCCACTTTGCAACAAGGACCTGTTCTCGCAACCTATGCTCGGTGACCTGAGAAACCCTCACTAGATCTCTCAAAATACTTATGGCCACAGTTCAATTCACCTCCTCTTGCATTAACCTACTTTCCTTTTACCCTCGCTGAGTGAAATTACTATCTCTCATATGATGCATGGATTTGCATATGTGGGGGTGGCCATGCCATCCCCTACCTTAATGTTCACTCTTACTATTACATATGCCTGAATCCCATGATGCACCTTTGCCTAACTCGCATCTCGATCAATTTTTTTTCTTTTTTCTTTTTATTATAATTTTTTTATTATTATAATTATAATTTGTTTTTAAATTCTTCATTAAAATTATCTTATTTAGCATTACAAAAAAATATTTTTCAATGAAATAAATAATAATAAATAATTATTATAGAATTTTTTAGAATCTCATAAAATTTTATGAAATTAAATTAAAATTTAAAATTAAACTTAAAAATATATAATTAATAAATTTGATATAAACTAATATTAAAAATAATAAGATGTCATAAAATAGGTAAAGTTCATAAAATATGCATAAAATTTAATGAAGAGAGTAAAACTAAATTCATTTTAATTTTTTAATTTTATCTTGTTTTTAGCAAGATTTTGGAAAATTTTAAAATTCTATTCTATCATGTCTTTTATTAATTTTTAAGATAATTTTATAGAGTAATTTTGCAAGTATAGATGATGCAAATTTAAGTATTTAGTTAATCTTTAAACTCTTTTTCTACCTGCATTATACCCAAATTCAATGATATCAATTTGTAATTAATGTATATAATCTCTTTGATTCTATTAAGTTGTTTTCTAAATGCTTTGCAATATATTATTAGATTTGGGAGGAAATTTAACACTTCAATTATATAGATTCATAAAAATATCTAAGAGAGACCTATATGACATATTATAGAACTCAATTTCCTTTTATTCAAGATCTCTAACTTAGTTTGGGTGTGCACCATCAACATTTTCTCTACGAAATCTATAACTTTTTAAAATAATGTGGTAATTTATTAAAATTAAAGGTGGCTAATCAAAATCAAATATTTTTCCCAGCTACATATTTATTTTCCAATTCGAATCACTAATGATCAATGCTTTGTACCCACACTTACATAATGTAAAACCCCAAATTAGGCTTTAATTTAGATTGAGATTTTCATATCAATTTTCAACAATATCTTCAATATTCTTACACTTAAAACCATTAAAAGGTAGAAAATGTTGTAAAGTTTTAATTACACGTTGTTATTGCTAGGATTAGATAATAATAAATATCAATAAGATATAATACTAAAATTAAAGTGTTAATATTAATCCAAATAAGACAACATTCTTATCTTAAAACATATCAATATTAATTTTTTTTAACTCTATATCTGTAATTAGTACATCACTCAACAATATCATCTTCTCATCTCTAAAGTTGTGTCATTTAGTAAAAATATGCTAATGCATCTATCTCTCATAAGTGGTCTCACAAGTGGTAATACTAGAGAAGATGATTGACATAATAGAGAAGATGATTTGTCAAGGTTAAAAACGATGGATTTAATTAATAATTCGTCTTCTTAATTGAAAAATTACTTTGGTACAAAACCATAAAAATACTATAAAAGTATGGTCATAAGCATATAACAAGGATAAGCATAAGCATATAACTCAACGATAGAGCAACAAACAACGATGGAGAACTGTAATTCTAGAAGAATATCTCATGTTTTACTTATACCATTTTCGAGACTTTCAAACAAATCCATCTTCAATTAAAACATGTTACATCCTCAGGGAGTTTTAAGAAAAGACGCCAATAATGAGTTTGATGTTCATCATGAGTTTAAATTACATCGTTGGGGAACTTTAGGAAAATAGAGCATGACGTTTCTCCTACTTTATGCGAATATGCCACAATGTGATTAACCTTTTATATAAAAGGTGGCAGGTGGGTGCCACCAATAACGTGGACACTAATAAGAATGTGGGTACTTTACCCAACACCCAAATTTATAAATCATGACTTTTCTCCATTATTCATTATTCTTAACCTTAACGTAACTTAATGGTCTCTGCACCTACGTTTATTTCCGCTTTTAAATAATTATTTAAATATACATAATCCCTGCGCAAATGCCGGGATGGTGACATAAAGAAGTGATATCATGAAGGGAAAATAAGCAACCGTGAATTTACTGTACATCCATGTATGAAAATAAAATACACACAGAACATGGATGAAAATAAAATACCCATCTGTTGAGAAAGATATCGGAAGTGGTAAGAAACCATCTGCAAATATTAAAATTATTAGTTTAGCTTGTTTTTCATTTGGAATATTACATTATTCTCATTTAGTAGTAGGAACATTATTGATCTATTAATTATGTTTAATATTTATTTAAAAATGTTTGATATATAAAATTATAAATATATATAAAAATTATAAAAACTTTTAATTTCCACGTACAAAATTTTAGAAAATAAATAAGTAAAAAGTCATTTAAAATAAAGATTAAATATAATTTAGTATAAATTTTATTATTTTTTATTATTATAAAAATATATAACAGTATTGTTTTTTTCTCAAATCCAATTTGATAGGATGGAATTTATTTATTTCTATCATATTATAGGGTGAAGTTGATGTTAATGGATTATTTATTGAGTTTTATATCAAAAAATATCTTGTTTTCATATTGTTGATTTCATTCGTTATAAGTTTATATGTATGAATTTTAGATGGAAGAAAAATGTGTTCACTTTTTTTTTTTTAATTGAGGGCATAGATTGATTCTCAAGAGAATATGCTCAGCATATGCTTAGTCTTGTTGCTTATTAATGGTTATAGTGTATTGCAAACTTTTTTAGGTTGCATTGGTTTTTAATAAATTAAAAAAATTTAAATATGTTCCAAAATTTTAATTCTTACAAATGATTCCCAAAATTTTAATTATAATATATTTTCTTATGATATCAATATTTGATATAAACCCTAACAATTAAATTAAATTCATTTAATACATTCTGATCATGAGAATTGTGCTTTTTCTTCAAATGGCCAAATCATGATTCCTTTTACCTAATGGTAATCATAATTACCATAAATTTATATCAGTGGTAAACCTACTCAGAGCTTTCACACTCTCACGGCCTCAACAACGGCTTCCTTGCCTCACAACTGCCTTGGCGTCCCTTCGCTCTTTTGGCGAACTTCCTGCGAACTTTGGATGATAGCTCAAAGAAAACTACTACCACATCAAACTTTATGAATGGAAAACAGATAGATCACTATACACTTCTGAGGGAGCTATGGCAGGTATTTCCCATCGGGCAGAAGGTTGGGGTTCTTCATATTCATGTTCGGTAGAATTTAGAACACGACTGGAACTTGATGCAAACATATCCCTTAAAGGGTTTTCTTCAGCATTAGAATCTCTTTCTTCTAATTCTCGGAAAGAAACTGATTTCCAGAAAGAATCCATTCTTTTTATGAGTATAGGATTTTGAATACCAGCCTTCTGTACTAGACGTTACTGGCTCTAATACCAATTTCTAGCAGGGGCTCCTATCACGAGCTTGCTTCTTGCTGTGTCTCTTCGTTCTTCTCTGATAGCCAACTCCTGGTGAACCAGTGGTGAACCTACTCAGAGCTTTCACGCTCTCGCGACCTCAACAACAGCTTCCTCGCCTCACAACGGCCTTGGCGTCCCTTCACTCTTTTGGAAAACTTCCTGTGAACTTTGAATGATAGCTCAGAGAAAATTACTACCACGACAGACTTTATAAATGCACAGAGTATTCAACTTGAAAATGGTGTACTCATTTTATTTCAGAATGGATGAACTTATTTATAGAGAGATTCTTTACAGAGATTGACTATCTTCACATTTACCGGGCTTTATGCTGTCCATAAGGAAAAAGCAATACCGGAGGCTACCTAGCGAAGGATAGACCCTGCCTTAGAATAAGACTTAGACACATATATATACTGGTCAACTCTCTATATGATTCAGCCACTTTAGGTTAACACCAGGTTCATAACCCCTGATGCAGGCTTCCAAATCTCCTAAGGACTTGAGTTCATCTCATGATGCAAGCAGATCAGACAGAATGTACGCAGATGCAGAGCAGGAGGGAAACTTGACACAACACACAAAGACTCAAACTCATTCCAAATGCGAATACCTTGGCAATGAGCCTTACCCTCCTTATATAGGAAGTGAAGGGGGGACAAGCATTACTATGGGTCATCCCTGAATTGACCTAAAGGTGGATGGAATCATTACTTTTTGTTACCGCCAAAGCAACGTCCGCACAAATATTCTAATCCGAGTGGATGGAATTATTTCTTTCGAGTAATGCGAGGGCGTCATCCTTCTAGCAGATTCCTGTCCGAAAAAGAAAATCTTACAGAAAATAATTTGCACAGAATAAAGTGGATACTTGTTATCAAAGCCCAGGAGAAAATTGTGAGACCGACAAAACAAAGTGGATGCTTTTTGTAAAAGCCCACAGGAAATCTGGTCACAATTAAGCCCTTGTGACTAGTACTCATATTTACAATATGGATACTTTTAATGGAAAGCTGATGTGAACCATCAAAATACTTTTAGATCAGGGAATCTATCTCTTTTATACAACAGGTCGTCCCAGGCTTTAGTGTATATCCTTCGAACTATTATTGGTTTCCCTAAGACAATCTGATGTTTCACTTTGGTTAGAACTAACCATTCTAAGTGTTCCCTCATATATTCCTAGAGTGAATAGTTTAAGTTATGAAATGGAGACCATTCTTTGTCTGTCATTTCTTTGAGAGTTTTGTATATAGTATGACAACATTCTCCAATGCCATGTTCCTGGCACCAATCACAATATTTTCTTTTGTATGCCTCATGGTATACAGGGTCCATGGCCGTTCTGCTTACTCCATAATCACTCCACCATTCTTGAAACCACTGGCACTATTGATTTCTTTGAGAAGCAGCTAATGTGCTAAATTTTAGCTTTGTATAGTGAGTTTCTACTTTGCCATTGACATTAAGAAAATCCCACCACAGCTTTTTGTACCCTGCAAAATCGTAAACAGTGTCAGGAAATATGATCTTTGGATCATTTCTATGCGAACGAGCACAAGGTTGGACAGGTCAATGTCCTTTCTCATTCCAAAGATCTCTGGTTCACAAATGTATCTTTCATATATGCCAGTACTACGCCCACTGTGACACCAAATCCCGACAATATCATGAAAGCTCTACTGTAGTGCTTGATGCGCAATCCCAGCATCTCTTTTGGCCTTGTCATATATCATGTCATGAATCCACTTGCTACCTTTAGGGTACACTTTCCTTTTTGGTACAAAGTGTTGAATGTCCATATGAGGTTACAAGTTGGCGTCTAGGACCTTCGTGTTTCTTAGCTGCCATGTTGGTTTCCAATTTTTTTTATATTGGTCCTAGTCTTGGTTATCTAGGATGGTTCTTAGCACTTCTTGTTTCTAGTGCCGGTCCCACTCAGTGATGATCATCATGACATGATCTTTGTCTTCAATATATTTCCTGCTAAGAAAATTAGGGAGATTGTTGTCCTTTCCTCTAATGTGTTCTACCTGAAAATAAAAATTTGCAAAAAGAGATTTCCATCTGGAAAACTTGCCTTCTCCAGCCTTTTTGATGTCTTTTGTTAACACCTTCTTAAGCAGATGCATCAGTTCTGAGTAAAAAAGGTTTGTTAATAAGATAGACTTCAAACTTACTGATGCAATTCCATGCTCCCTTTACTTCCTTTTCTATGGTGGAGTAGTTTAGCTCAACTGGGTTCCAAACTCCAGATGCAAATTGAACCACTTGTTCATCTTTTCCAACATTTTGTTTTAAAACTCCACCCCATCCAATATTACTTGCATCTGATTCAAAAATTTTATATGCAAGATCATCGGCGACATATAATATAGGCAAATATTTTACCTTGGCCGTGATATTCTGGACTGCCTTTGTATGGACATCTATC
>APFE031678887.1:29699-55350 GCA_000404065.3 Pinus taeda
TGTCTTTGTAATGTGAGCATATATCTCACCCCATGTGTATGACTCAAAAGGTAGCTGAAAGACTTCTTGCAATCTAATGTAATCTACAAATCTAGATGGCAAGGCTACAAGATATACCTGTTTCCATAACAGGTTCTTAGAATCTTTGACCTCATAGATTCTCTGCATCCAGTCTCTGTGGAAGTCTTCATATTGGGACATTTTGTGGCACTTTAAATTCATCAAAATAACTTCATTTTTATCGGTAATTTCTGTTTCAATCCCACACCAATGTTCTAAAATCAACGATGTTAATGCACCTATCATATTGCTGATAATTGTGCCATCAGAATTATGAAGTACATTTCCTTTCTCATCTTTAAGAACTTATGCTTCCATTGTTTCAATGAGCTTCGGAGAAGATTCTCTCTCCCACCACCTGAGGAGTGTCCTTGTAAAACATTGAATAATTGTCCTACAAGCATCAATTTCACTTTTTCCTCTAAGACACATGAGCTTATATTCTGTATACATCATATCAATAATCTGCCTGATTTGGCTGACACTCATGTTATCTATGTTCCACTCTCTGTGGGAATCTGGGAAAAAGGTATGTGCTTCAGGAAGCTTTCCTTTTCCTTCAATAACAGGTGTTGGGTATTTGGTAAACCTATGCTCCAGAGGTTCATATATGGGGAAGATTTGTCTGTCTTGATTTTTCTATTCCTTCCCTTTGTCTCCTTCTTCATCCTTAAACAAGGATGCAATGGTTATCTTTGTTGTAGGCTCAGATCCTGAGGAAGAGACTACTTCTTTAGGGAATAAAGCTGGAAACCCATTGGCATTTTTAACAGGATCACGAATCTTTATATTTCTTTTTACAAGAAAGGAGTTTGGAACTGGTTTTTAAAATTTTGACAGATTCATCTTTTCAACTTTGTCTGTTAAACCAGAAATAATATTTTTAGTTGAATCAAGATGGTCAACTAATTTTTCTTCGACTCCTTTTATTTTAGATAAATATTCTCTTGCATAAGAATGAATCAAACTAGAATCAAACTGTACATTGTTCAAACATTTATTTACATCATTAATTGAAACTTACACAATATCAATTTGTTCCTTGACTCCTGCAGATTTTGTTGCATTTATTTCTAAGCCTTTTAATGTAGTATTTGTTCAATTGAGCTGTTCGTTGGCTTTCTGTATTCATCCATCAATACCTAGAGCATTGTCATCCTTCTGTAACAGTGGTATGGCTTTGGATGCCTTTTGATTTTTTCCAATCACAATTCCTTTGAAAGGAGGAAATGTTGATGGAGTTTCAACTTTTGTTCCATCTAGTGCAGTCCAAGCATGCTTATTTGCTAAAGTACTTGTGGAACCAGTAAAAACATTTAATGGAGAAATATTATCTTTCCATGAGTACAAAGATATCCATGTGTTATTGGTTTCCATGAAATGTTTCCAATCTTCAGCCAATTCTCTCTTCTCATCAGGAGTGTAATTCTGATCAAATTCATCTGCTTGGGGATTAGTGTATAGATCCCAATTTAACATTGCCTTCATCATTGTGCACTAATCTCTGATTTAAGGCATCCATCCATGAGAGAGTAGAATTTATGCATTTCCATTACTGCAGGATTTTTGCAGTCAACAGGAACTTGGTGGAATCCGCAGTCTCGTATTAGGTGATTTTCATGTTCAAGGTATCTTAGGCCATATTTGGGTTTATTTGGTCTCATTAGACACATCATTTCAATCAGCCTTGGGTCTTCTCCTTCTAATGTCACAATTTCATGCATCATGAGTACATGGTCTGAGTCTTGCTCATGTCGTAAAGGTATATCTAAGCACTTGGGATTCACACATGGACTAATAGAGGTTGAAGGATGAGCAGTACCAGATCTAGGATTATTTTTGGCATGTATGGAAAATTCAACAAGTGTAAGCAAATTTACAAATTCCTCGCACTCAGGGAATTTTACTTCTAAAGAGGAAAATTTTACAATTTCTGCTAATTCAAATAAAGAATCATGTACACAAAAATATGAATTGGAAGAATCTATATCTACAGTGGCTGGGTCTCTGTAATATTTGGATAATTTACATGTGGCTTCAATTCTTCGGCGGTCAATGGTAGATCTTCGAGGAAAAGAGATGAGAGCAGAGGTTAGATTTTCAGTAATATCAACAGAGGTGATATTTTTCGGTAGAAGAGGCTTAGGATTATCTACCACCCAATGTTCTGGAAATGTCAAGTCTTCCCACCGGATTGTCTGATGCTCAAATTTTTGATTCTTTGCATCAGTCATGACAACGACACTTGATCTTGAGTCTCCACTATGTGTATGGAAAATCGCTGGCCACAAGTTATTGGTGTGACAAAAACAACCTTTGTTCTAAATGGCTATGTTATTTCTCTTTTTGTGCACGTCGAAACCAGTTGTTTGGACTTGGAGCTGCAGAATCTGATCTATGGTTTTGTCAAAAGTATATATAGAGAAATTTGGGTAACAATCAAAATAGACTAGGCCATCTGACAGAGGAGCAATGATACCACCTATTAAGGAATCAGTGTACTTATTGTGTGTTAGATTTCTGACAGTAGCGAACACAAAAGTATGTAATCCTTTATGTATCAAAGGATTGATCCCTACTCGAATACATCCTAAGTGCAGATAGTTTGTTTTCAACCTTTTTGCCTCGGCCTATAATTCTTTTGGATTTAACAGAGATATAGTGTGGATATTATATGAGTTTTCTTTTATTTGGCTCACTGACTCTTTTATACTAATCTTAGTTGCAACTTTTAAATGGAAAACAGATAGATCACTATACACTTCTGAGGGAGCTATGGTAGGTAGTTCCCATCGGGTAGAAGGCTAGGGTTCTTCATATTCAATTTCCAGCAAATATGTGTTGTCCTTTTCGTATGTATCAACGAATACCTAGTTTTAAGTTCATAACTTAGTGGGTAATAAAGAAGCAATCATGATTTCTTCTGCCAAATTATTGGGAATCATAATTACCATCCAACTCTATCACATTAAGCAAAGACTTCGTCTTTTTGTACTGATACCAAAGTGGGTATTAAAGTACTTTAGATGTAAATTTTCACACCTATATAAAAGAATGAAGTTGATAGCTTACTAGCATATAAAATAATTTAAATGTAAGCATTCCTATCTATTTATTTATGAAAACAAACTATATAATTTTTTTTTTTAAAGAATTAAGAATTTCTACTCTACCAAAGGTATGAGTGTTAGTATTGACAAAATAAAAGTTATGATTATCAAATCCAAGAAGGACACTTACACTAATGTTATGTATGACAATAGTAACTTGGACAAAGTGTCTTCTTACAAGTACGTAGGAATTGATTTTCATCACAAGCTCAACAGGTGCTATAGCATTGAGAAAATGATTAATGGGGGGTCGAAAGCTTATTTTGGTCTTGAAAATAATTGTAAAATGGCAAACCTCGTAATGTGGAATAAAAAGAAGTTCCTCTTTGAAATTTTAGTCACTCCTCTTATCTTATATGGATGCGAGGTTTGGGGTTGCATCATCTCTACAGAATCCTGGAAAAATATTGAAAAATCCAAAAGCGTTTTATAACGTGTAACCTCAAAATTAAAAGCAATACACCCTATCTTATTCTCCTTATAGAAGTGGGTCTTTCCCCTATCGAGAGCCTAGCTATGACTAAGCTTTTGTTGTCTAAGCACAAACTCAATAACATAGGAGACCATAGACTTCCTAAGGTAGGTTTAAATTCCAGCCAAAACCACCTAAGGCTCAAACAAGGTTGGTATAAAGACACCATGGCTTGGTTAAACCATTGGGAGATCGACGAGAACGTTGCATTGAAAGACAATAATAAAATTAAAAATATTGTTACTTCTAAGTTCAAAGAAAAACCATGGTGTGAGAAAGATTTAGTAGCTAAAAGAAAATTAAGATATTATAAGGAGGTCATCAATCCCACCATAGAATATCAAAAGTATCTCTCTGTTTTAACTAGATCAACGAAGAAAATTAATATAGACAAGATTAGAACTAACTCTCATGAGATCGATAGTGAAACGGGTCGTTCGGCAGTTCCTAAAACACCATGGTTGGAAAGGATTTGCCATCTCTGTGAGAAAATGAAAATCGAGGAGGAAAAACACTTCCTCTTAGAGTGCCCCGTGTACAATCACATTAGATCTGAGTTTCATAATTTTTGTTGCAATACTAGCCTTCCTAGCCTTTTAGTTTGTCAAAGTTATAGTGAGCTTGGGAGGCTTCTCTCCAAGCTTTTTGAGCATAAGAAAAAAATCTTAAATCCAACTAGATAATTCATATCTTTAGGTCCGATAGACCAAAGGTTGGTCTAAGTGGACGTTAACCACCACCACCACCACCACCATCATCATCATCATCATAATAGTCTAGATTTATTTAATTATAAATTTATTAAGTATTAAGATCATCTTTTTTTAGTGTTTTTCATTAAGAGATTTTTTTATTTTGGTGTTTTTGTTTCAATCCCAATTTAAAAAGTTATATTTATTAATTGTTAATATTTATATTTATATAAATTTTGACCTTTTCTAAAAGTATTCTTATTTTTTAATTTTATTACACTTTTCATAATGTAATTTACAAGTTGTATAATTTTAATTTATGATGATGATGATTAACCTCTACTAAGATCAATATGCTGTAGTGGACCTTAAAAAATGACATTATTTAATATTTTATTTCTATTATAAAAAAAGAAGGGAGAGAAGTGTTGTAAGGTCATTGTAGTTTTGTTGACTTAACAACTCAAACAGGTTCTTAGAGGGGTGGGGGGAAGGACCTTATTGTAAATATTTAATTTATTTTATTTATAGTATGAATGCAAATCATTATTTTTATTTTAATGGTTTAATGATGATGTGACGATTAACATCCACTAAGAGCACTATGGTCTATTGGGCCTATATGAAGCAATTGATTAGTTGATATTATTTAATACTTTATTTCTACAATCCAAAAGATAGGAGAGTAACATTCCTACATCACCATAAATTTTCCTACTTAATAAGTCAAGATGGTGCATTTTATAATTTATATATCACAGATATATTTATTTATTTATTTCACATTTCTATATTAAATATTATATTTACTTTTAATATATTATTAATTAATATATATATATTATTATTCTGTATTTTATATGTTTTCTATATGATTATTATTAATTAGTCTCAAAGGTTAGCTTAGTTGGTTGAGTTTCTGCCATTAAAAGCACCTATGTTATTGATAGGTCACATATTTAATTATTTCGTCACTCTCAGGGTCAGGCTTCATGGTTAAGCTGACAAGAAGTGATCCTTTTGGGTAGATCTGTTTGATAAAAACATTTTGTGGACATAATAGTCATCATTTGCTAAGGACCATTAACCAAATAGAAAAATGAAATAACATAAAATAAACAAATAGATATGCATATAACAACTACAACTGAAAGAGATGTTTGACAAAGGATACAACAAACCCAAGATATCACTCTCATGAGCACCTATAGTATTCGTGAATAAGAATGATGGCATTGTGGGGATATCTAATGATTATTGACAAATCAATAAAGCTACAATTAAGAATAGAAATCCTCTACCGAGGACTGATTATTTGTTTAATCAGTTGAGGGGAGTTGTAGCCTTATCAATGATCAATTTAACATATAGATACCATTAAGTAGAGATCAAAGACGAAGACATTCATAAAATGTCATTTAGAACCAGGTATAGGCACTATGAATTTTTATTTGTTTTATTTGGCTTCACAAACACCTAAGCAACATTTGTATGTCTAATAGACAAATTTTTTATTTTTTATTTAGACAAGTTTTTACCGGTTTTTGTCAATAACGTCTTGGATTATTCAAAGACCAGAGTAGAATGAAAAACAATTAAGATTCGTATTACAATTATTGAGAGGGAACAAACTCTACACCAAACTCAACAAATGTGATTCTTCCAGTCCTAAATTCATTATTTCAGGCACATTGTCTCCAAAGAGGGAGTACCTGGAGATATGGAGAAGGTTAAAGCCATTATTGAGTGGCCTAGTTCTTAATACATGGTAGAAATAAGATCCTTCATGAGAATTGTCAATTATTACTGGAGGTTCATTAAAAAATTCTCAAAGATTGTGCATCCAATCACAGGCTACATAGAAAAGGAGTAAAATTTTAGTGGACATCGGAATGTGAATCCAGCTTTGAGAAATTGAAATATGTTTGCAAACATTAATTAATATTAATAATATCATACCTAAAGAAAGTCTTTGTCATGTGCATAGATGCCTATAAGGAGGGGCTTGGTGGAGTCCTAATATAAGAAAAATATGTGGGATGATATGTATCGAAAAAGTTGAATGAAAATGGGTGTAATTATTTCACTCATGATTTGGAATTGTTAGCAATAGTGCATGTCAAGGGATTATCTCCTTGGAAGGAAATTTGTATGGATGTCCAATAATTGAGGGTTGAGGTACCTATTTGATTAGCCCAAGCTAAATGTGAGACAAGCAATTTGGTTATCCATGATTAGTGAGTTTTTTTTAAATCAAGTACATCAAAGGAAAGGAGAAAAAAGTAGTGGATGCACTAAGTCAAAGGCTATAGATAGTTGAGGTGGCATCTATAATTTCTTGTGAAGTTGACATCTGAGAGAAGATTCAAGAGGAAATACTACATCACATGAACACTAGCAACAAATAATAGAATGCTTGTAACAAGATCCAAAAGTAATATTTAGTAAGAATTACTCACGTACATATGGCGGTTTGTTGAAACTCAAAGGAGAAAGGTATATACCATGTATGGGTGATTTGAAGTAGCTCATCTTGGATGAATTCTACAAAAAAACATATTTCAGTCACCGTGGTTACAAGAAAATTATAACAACCATGAGAATGATGTATTGTTGATTGGTTATGAAGAATGATGTGGCAGAATATATTTTCATGTTCTTGGAATGTTATCAAGTGAAGGTAGAGTGTATAAATATTGTGGGATTGCTTCAAACAATACCTATTATTTTCTATAATGGGAAGTCGTATCAATGGACTTCACTATTGGATTGCCAAGAATATCTAGGCAACGCGATGACATAATGGTGGCAATGTATAAGTTGAGGAAGGTGGATCATTTGGTAGCCATTAAATCTACTGATAAGGAAAGTGATATTGAACATATTTTTATAAGAAAAATAATGAGATTGCATGGGGTACCCAATGAGGTAGGGATTTTAAGTTCACCTTTATGTTTTGGAAGGCTGTGTTTGTTGGCCTTCAACACAACCTATGATCCTCAAACAGATGGGTAGAAAATAAGGATAAATAAAGTGATAGAAGAAATGCTGAGAATGTATCTCATTCATCAGCTAAAGAGGTGGGAAAATTTTCTACCTTTCGTATAATTTTCCTATGAAAATGGATACCAAGAGTCATTAAGAATGTGTCTATTCAATGTTTGTCATGCCAGAAAGTGAAATTAACTTATGACTTGGGATGATCCAATGAGTAGAGTGTATTCCAGGACATATATGGCAACGGAAAAGGAACAAGAAGTAACATCTATAAGGAAGGAACTGAAAATAGCTTAGGAAAAGAATAAGATATATGCAGATCATGCAAACGGACTTCTACGTGGGGGAACATGTTTACATAACATTTGACCAAGGAAGAGATCACTAAGAATTGTATCTTGTGAAAATGTAGCACCTAGATTCTATGGACCATTTCAAATCATTAAACAATTCCTCTTAGTGGTAGACAAATTGTCCTTTCCAACTGCAGTGAAAGCTCATGATTTTTTCCATATCTCTTTTCCTAAAAAATGTGTAAATGATACTAATTATTCTGTTGATTTGTCTGTGATACATGTGCAATTTGGGAGAGAATTCCAGCTAGAGACATTGTGCATTTTGGATTAGAGGTAGATTGTGCTACAAAGTTGAGTAATTGAGCATGTCAAGGTGTTATGGAGGAATTTTGGACCAAATGAATCCTCTTGGTAGATGGATGATCAAATGAGGGTATCTTACGAATTTTTGTTGCTCGATGAGAAAATGTAAATGTAGATGTAAATGTAAAATATTTGTGTATATGAAGCTCCTTGTACATTTTTTGTTCATGCAGATAACATTGAGGATGCTTTTTCTTTAAACAGGTCTGATCTATAATAACCCTTTTTGGTTACACATCTTATAGATATTTTATGTATGATTGTAAATATTAATGAATATAAAAATGACTCAACTTAGAGAGAGGACATGAATTTGGAACCTTTGGGAGTAGAAGGTTCTTAAGAATGCTTTAGGGGATGTAAGCTTTAACCCTGTAAAAAAATTACCTAGAAACAAATTATTAAAAAATAGAACATATACAATGGTGAGAAACACAAAACAAACACACAGAGATTTTCTCTTGGATCCCGAAACCGAGACTACTAGATTGATTTTTCATTTTGTTCCTTTGAATATTACAATGCATATATATACATGTAGAATTATTCGTAAAACCCAATCCATTAACCCTAGATTAGAACATAATCATAGTTTCCTTAGCTGGATGTACAAAATACCATCGTTAGAAAACTATCATGCCAAAAACCATGTGCAAAAACCCAAGCACAAAACCATAGGTAGGTCCACCCACCTAATATAGTGTCAAAAAAAATAATTCTCGGGGCGCTCTTGTTATACAAAATTTATACCTATGGATAGGTATATCTTCCGTAAGTGGGTAGTTACACTTAGAACAACTGAAGTAGAGATGTTTAACATTTTCCTACAATAATCAAATAAGCTAAAAGAACCTACTTGTGATCCTTCGCTTCCTTTTATCTCCTTTGAGTTTCTCATGTCGCTCTCGCTCAAACTGAATTCGCTCAATTTGTACCTGCCAACATAAACAGAAGACGATAAAAATCAAAGAATATGATCTATTTATTGTAAACAAATGGAATCAACAATATTTGAACATACATTCATCATAGATATAGACACAAGTATTGGCAAAGGAACAAACAACTTTATTGATAGATAGAAGGAGAAGTTACACCCAATGTGGTTCGATTTCGTGTCATTCATCCAACTTAGTCCAAGCCCTCATCACACCAATAGCAACATCAATCTAGTAGCATAACATTACTTTGACAATGATTTCAAGTCTCTAAACCAATAATATTTCTCTATAATATCCAATCTCCTTGGCTATATGATGGGAGGCCAATTTATAGATGAATGCAAGTGGTTTTGTCATTAATATGGAATTGAATGGTTTTCCATAATTAGATGCTTAATTTCCATGTTCAAATGGATGATAGGATAGAGGATTAGATGATCCAAGGCTATCCTAATTCGAGCTCATCTTGATAGGATAGGAGCTGGGTTCCTTCTAGAAGTCTCTAGAAAGGATGAATATAATCAGGATCCAATGAACATTGCGAGGATTCTTGCCTAGCGCAGGCTTGAGTGGGCTTATGTGCTCTACAACACAGCCTTGAATGGGGTTACCTACTCTGTAGAGAACTTACCCCTGACCAGGGGTGCACTGGTGACCCAAGGAAGCACTTTAACAGGGTTTGAAGTTAGGAAACTCTCATGGACGAAAGCACTCAATGAGGTGGCATGTATAGGGCATGTAGAAACTGAATTAGGGTTTGATAGACCCTATTTGTGCTGATCTGATCGTCGGGAGTGATGTGCCAAAATAGACCTATAATAGCTGCCCCCTAAAGCATGAAGTAAAAAATGATAATGTTGAGTGATATTCTTTGTGACATGATGAGGAGGATCTAAAGCAGATGGTGACCAACATCAATTACAATACATAATATCATGATATCTTCATGAATTGCTGAGGGAAGGCATACCCATGCTCAGCATATAAACTTTTAGTGATATGTATATAAATCATATACTCATAGACCCATGATAAGATGACCATCTGTGTAAAGCCATCGTACATGTGCCAGGGGGTAGTCCTGGCCCCTTGGCACATGGCCCCTCATGTGGCAACAATTTTCGGAATTAAGGCCTTAGTGGCCAAATTACCGTACCCACTAAATGCAATGGAAATCTACCAAATGACACACTATTAGCACAATTTGGGGAGAAATTATATGACGTGTGCCAAATTTTGGGGAATTTTTATAGCGAATAATATCTAAGCTAGGAAAACTCATAACTTGTAGAGTTTTTGGTCTTTTCAAGAGTAGGAAGAGTCTATACATGCATTTTTGGGTATTTTGAACCCATTTGAACAAGTTTCAAAGCCATTGGAGCACTGTAAATTCATGTACTCACAAATTTTAGTATAATGAAAGAGGCCCAAGCCATTGGAAGCTGGACTAGGAGACGTAGCCCAGGAGGGGTGAGCTCCTTCATCATGTGCTGATATGTTACTTTTTATGGTGATGTTTATGTTTGTTACATGTTGTTGTTCAGTGTTTTATTTATGTTAATTTACTCATGTTCACATAAAAACTCATGGTTAACTTGCAATTTATCTCATAAACCCTCAAGCACTTTTTTTATATTTTGAATTGGATTAAGCATAGAAAACCTAACTTTCCCCTTTGGATCAAGTATTATGATCAAAATGGATCCTAAAAGGGTTATAATTCAAAGTTTCTGGATTGGTGTGGAACTTGAACAACTACGTAGTGCTTTCCATTCTGAATATTCTGCAACTCATTTCGCATGAAATGGACTCCATATGCTCTCAGAAATATGTTTTGTTTGTTTTCAAAAATAGATGAATTTGGCGAAAAAAATGCAGCACTGCGAAGTCAGTAATCCGTACTGTTGACGTGGTAGGATGACTAGAATCCCTATGTGGCAGGGTGATTGTGCATATGACTGGGCTCTTCTGTTGAATCACATGATGACAAGTGGCATCCATTTATTGTTGTGATATGGCATGTTTTGATTGGGTTTTGGGTGGCGAATCACAGGCTTCCACGTGGCACGACTAGGGGCCACCACATGGAAGCCCGAGGGCCAAAAAAGTGGTGGTGGGGTCTGAGCTGTAGTGGGCGGGGTCAAACCCATGACCTCCAAACTCTCCAACACAAGCCATTACCAAGGCAACATCCATTTATTTCTTAACACTATAAGAACTTAATGCCTATTTGAATTTGATTGGCAGAGTGGTTGGTGGAAGGGACCAGGGCTTAACCTTGGCGCCCCATTAAATGTTACCATGTGACCATTATTGAGACTAAGGGCGAGGCGGAGAGGGGCTAGCACCAATATTGTGGTAGGAATGTGACTAGGGTGCGAGGACTCAGGGCTCGACCAGCGGCGGCAGATGGTTAGTCCTAGCCCCCGGGCATGTGGACCCCCATGTGGCCAGAATTTTGGCATTAAGGCCTCAATGGAAAAATTAGCATGCCCACTAAATGCGCCAACAATCCACCAAAATGGTGCTCGATTAACACAATTTGGGGGGAAACTATGGGACTGGTAACGAATTTTGGGGAATTTGTAGAGTGAATGGCATCAACGCTAGGAAAACTCATAACTTGTAGCGTTTTTCGTCTTTTCAGCAGTAGGAAGTGGCTAGATAGGAATTTTTGGGTCTTCTGAAGCCATTGGAATAGGTTTCAAAGCCATCGGAGCGTTGTAAGTTCATGTATTCACGAATATAAGTATAATGAAAGAGGACCAAGCCATTGGAAGATGGACCACGAGACATTTCCCAATAGGGGCGAACTCCTCCATCATGTGCTGATATGTTACTATTTATGGTGATGTTTATGTATGTTACATGTTGTTGTTCAATGTTTATTTATGTTATTTTTCTCATGAAATTCACACAAAAATTCATGGTTAACTTGCAATTTATCTCATAAACCCTCAAGCACTTTATTTATATTCTGAACTGGATTTCAGCACAACAAACTTAACTTTCCCATTCAAATCAATCAATTTACCCAGTAATATCAAGAATAAGTTTGAGAAATATGGAAAACCAAAATATCATTAAGAGGAATGGAATTGGGTTATGCATTTCTTTTTATCCCTTGTACATTAGCTTCAGTAGTTAGTGATTTATGAGCCTCAAACCATCTGGTGTCATCACAACAAATGTTTACGACTTACCATCCTAATGAGAGGTTACCTACTAGTTTAGGTATGTAAGAAAGAGGCCAGTGATTTAGATCATGCGAATTTTATAATATATTTCATGTAGCCTCCTTTTCCATAATCCATATTTCCATTTATTAGATAATCCATTTAGGTACCAACAAGTAAGTGGACTTCACACTTGATTCAATAGTCATTATAGGAGTTTTCCGATGGAACAAATATTGTGGCTACAAAGATGATGTTTTGTCCAAGATGTATCCATTTTCTATTGTTATTACAAAATGTATACCTCTAACACATTAGGATGAATTAAGCATGTTGTAGCATGGAATATCAGGTCACATTAGCTACCAACTTTTACGCGATCTCAATAGGTATTGTATCATGACAAGTTTTCTTAAACATTTAGTATTATAATTGTGTATGAGAATGCCTTCTTGGAAATCATCCAAAAGAAAATTTTGAAAAGGTAAAGGTATCGATAACCTCATCAACTCTTATGGTACACCTTGGGTATACTTCCTCAAACATTAATCAAATGTTTTTTAGTGTTGCATAGAATTTAATCATGTTGCATAGAGGTAGCTAGGAAAGAGAATTAGGATACACGGCATCAACATTGGGGTTGACGGGAAGGATGAAATTATGTGAATAATAATGCCCTACATTCATGTGTATAGGTAAGTATCATGAAGAAAAAATAAAACCTTGCAATAATTAGTGGAATTATATCCCTACGTAACTAAATATGTAAGTGATAAACAAAAATATAAATGAAACTATGAATATAACATCAATTGGAGCAACGTAGTTAAAATTTATTAATATGGCCCTAAACTTGATGCCCTAAATACTCCCCAATTGGATGCCTTGAAGATTGAATACTCCCCGATTTGGTTTGTTTTGGGATAATGTCTCCTCTAGCTTAATCTCAGATCTCATCTTCATCAATGCGCATCAATGCATTGGAACAAATATATCCTCTGGTGGTTTCTTAAATTCTCCATAATCAATGTGATTACATCATTGTTTAGTATTATCTTCTCATAATTTTACATTTTTTTTCCAATATGTATTTGTTTTATGTTAAAATTTATTGTATTATGAGGTTTTCAAGTTAAAGCAAAGCCTCGATAAACTTATTTCCTTAGTAAAAGTATTTATTTCATAGAACTTGTCTTGACATCTCTCCTTCGATTAGGCATTTTTCTATAACGTTCACATATAATCTTATTTGAGAAATTACATTTAACTTGGGCCATTTTTTTATTTTTAGTAAGATCTTCACTCAGATATTTCTTTAGTTAAGGTGTTTATTTATAATGTTGACATAGAAACTTAGCTGAGAAATTCTATTTAAATTAACAAAGTGAGAGTTCAAAATAATTTTGAATTCAGGTTTGTAACTCAATCAAAGCTTCAAAAGACTAAAACTTGTGCCCTTTCTACAAATTTGTTTTTCTTGCACATACAATTTCAAGGGGGGAAATCCCTTCTCTACCTCATGTCCTGTGGCGAAGTTGATGTTAGAGGATTTCTTAATCAAATTTTATTTAATGATTTACTATTTTCATAAATTTGATTTTATGTTATATTTATAGTTTATTTACTTCTAAAATTTATATTTACATTTTTTTATATAAAGTTTTTGAGGGTTTAAAGAAAACAATTAGCACAAAATTCACCCAACTAAAAAAACCTAAAAGTATTTATGTAATTTGTAGATCTTTCTTTTTCAAATATATATATATATATATATAATATATATATATATAGATAAAATAATATAAATATATAAATTTTGTGAACAAAAAATATGTATTATGTATTTAATGTAATTTTAAATATCATGTTAAAATTAGAAATAAAGATAAAAAACAACAACAATAACAAATTAACGCAAAAAACAAATTACTTTCATTTTCTATACATTGTAATTATATTGGCTTTTTTTTTATAAAAAAATATTATATTAAATATTATTATTCTTGAAAAATATTACTGAAATTAATATATAGGTGCAATTTAATTTATAGATGAAATAGTTTGTTTCTAATTTATAGACAAAATAGCTTGTTTCGCTGGAATTCATTAAAATTGGACAATACAATTTCAAAATTTTGTGTTCTTTAAATAGATTTTTTGAATGGATAAATAGATTTAGCACCCTCAAATGCCATAGGTGATCCAAAATGGATCTTGGATAGACTTCTAATTCTAAATTGTTCCTCACAGAGGAAAATGAAAGTCCAATTATGGTCTTGGAAATAGTCGCATTGCATAGACCTTCTCATTCTGAATCTACCGCAACTTGAATGGACTAAAATGAACTTTGGATGAAGAAGTTATCGTAGAAAGAAGGTTGCCTTTGTCCATTGTAAAATGAGGCATTTCTTCTAAAAATGGCCTAAAAGGCTCCTTAAGGAAATCGCATCGCAAATTTGCAAAGGGATGGACTTAACGCAAAGGCAGAAGGACCCCCAAGCAACAATCTCTCATATATCGGGTCAGAGGTAGGCTGCGCCTGATATCGGGACCCCAGACAAGGCGACATGCGATTAGCGATTGCGATAATTGCCGATCAAAGTGATCGGTCGATCGACAATTTGAGGATCAGAAGGCATAGACCCTCGCCGATGCGATACGTGAGGTGCGATATTGGCAATAGGGAGAGCCGCAGATTGACAGTCGGCATGGTCAAAGGGTAGACCCCCGGGTCGTTGCGATTGCGATGTGCGATATAGCGACGGGGCCGATAACGATACGCCGATATTGGTGATCAGCGATCGGTGATCCCTGATACAAATGGTCATTGGGCACGTGACTTGCGATAAGTCGATAAGGGTCAAACCCGACGTGAATGATAAGCCCAATTACATAAAATTTGAAATCTGAGATTTCCATATTTTCTGTGTATTAGCACATTTCGGCTATAGAAACCGAAATGCAAAGGATACCCATGGTAAGCAGGATTTCGGTTGGACCTCGGGCAATAAGTGGTATTGAATGAGCTCCGCCCGAACCCATACACTAGCTGACACGTGGCATGGTGCAGGAGAGAGAAAATCACCTTTCCAGGTAGGTAATCTTCGTGCACATAAGCCACCTAAAACGGGTTGTCAGTTGTTGGATCGGAGATCACACAGATTAATGGTGGTATTGTGATAGCCATAAAAGATGGACCTGAAAGGGTTTATAGGGGCGATTTCAAAATTTTTTGAAGTATGGATTTCATGCCCGATAGTGTATTTTCGGAAAAACTTTGTGTATTGGAATTTTGTTCCATTTTCGGATTTTGCCTGAAGAAAGGGCCTGATTCCTTTGTAACATCCGTTGGTCATTGTGCCACGCAGCAAGAAGGCATCTTATAAGCAATGATGTGTTTGTAACGTGCAAAGCCATAGAGCCAGAAGCCAGAGGGCCAAATGAAGAGACAAAGGAATGATTATACGTAGAGAAACAGACAGGAAGACGTAGAGCCGGAAGAATGCCTAAAAGAAGCTAGAGAAAACGATTGTGGAGAAGAGCAGGCAGAGTAGAAAGAACATGAAGCTGAGGGAGTCTTTAGGGTCGCTTGGAGGTTGAGCGAATGAACCAGACAGCTAAAAGTTGCTAAGAGAGTCGCTTGCAGGTCAATTGAATTATAGAGGCATGCAGAGGCCGAGAGAGAGCTCAGAGAAGCCATAGCCAAGATCCAAGAGCAAGAGCGAGAGCTAGAGCCAGAGGCAAGAGCCAGAGCCATCAGCCAGAGCCATGGGCTAGAGCTAAGAGCTAG
Organism: Pinus taeda; assembly: GCA_000404065.3. Taxonomy (NCBI): domain Eukaryota; kingdom Viridiplantae; phylum Streptophyta; class Pinopsida; order Pinales; family Pinaceae; genus Pinus; species Pinus taeda. Next base: position 45,597 of record APFE031678887.1, read on the forward strand.
AGCTAGATCTAGATCCAGAGCCAGAGCTGAGAGCCAAAGCTAGAGCCATAGCCAGAAAGCTTAAGAGCTTTAGAGACAGGGTTAAGATGGTGTTCTAATCCCATTGTATTCTATGTAAACTAGTGGAGTTGAGCAGGGAGCTTGCAAAAGGACTTTTCCATAATCCAAGAGAGCCTAGTCGAGTTGGCTAGAGCTCAAGGAGACATAGCCCAAGAGTTTTCGGTGAACTCCATATTATATTGCTATTATGTGTGATTAATTGTTGCTGCATTGTATTTGCTGCTATATTTGATGTTATATGATTTATATCAGTTCAAGAAAATAAACTTAAAATACATAAATAGTTTAAAAACCAAACATAAGCATACACCTATTTTTCAAGCACTTTTAATTCCGCAGTTGGTTAATCACTAGATCTTGGGAATATTTAAGCTTTGGGAGTGGGAGAGGTTCTTGTAAGCTTGACAAGAAGCCTTTAGGCCCCATTTTCAGATCAGGTGGTATTAGAGCTTGATATTGCTTAACCTCACCTTCACGAAGGTGATATCAAAGGTGATTATACTAGAGAAAGTGGTATCAGATCAGAATTCTTGATTGACAGAGAAAATATTGCTTGTCTAAAAGGTGTTTAAACAGTCAGAGGTTGATTGTATGCTTGTTTGCAGACTGACTATTGTTTGAGTTTGCAAAGGTGAAGTGAAATCTATTGATAGCTCAGTCCAAGAAGGACAAGAAGGAAGAAGTGTTGAAGGCATTCTTCTTATCCCAAAGGACCTCGAGGAAATCCTTGAAGCAAAAGAGGTTTGTTGCAAAAGGTTACTTAATAAGCTCTTGATTAATCTTGTTTGAAGTTCTTTTGTTCATTGACATAATGGCTACTTCTACAAGTGAGTCCTCAAATTCTTCTTTCTTCATAAAATTCTTTGATGAAGACATGAAACAAGACTTTGCCACCATGACGGATATGGTGAGAGAAATGTATGAGGGTGGAAGGAAGAGTAGCATACTTAGAAAGCAGTTAAATTCTGCGGAGGAAGAGAAGCAGTTGCTTTCTGAGAGATTGCAGGAAATGGAGAGGTAACTTCATATTGCAAATATGAACCTGAAAAGGATGCATGAGTTGGAGTCACAGCGCTTTGTTGCCAAAGAAGCCTTAGTCAAATATCAACTTGAAGAAGAGGTGACTAGTTCTTGTTTGTCTTAAAATTCTTCTAAGAATGTTAATATTAGCTCTTTTGAAAAACATACCAAAGGCATAGGTTCTAAGCTAATGTCCAAGATGAGCTATAATGGAAAAGGCTTGGGTAAACATGCACAAGGTATTGTTGAGCCAATAATGGTTGAGGAAAGGACTAAGTATTTGGGTCTTGGCTATGGACAGTCTTATGGAGAAAATTCGAAAGCTACCATGAAGGCCATTGAAACAACCCCAATAATGAGTTGCATTGCAGGTCTTCTACCTCAAGAGTGTGAAGATTCTATTCAGGAGGAATGCAATAGCTTGAAACATCATTTGCAGGATGTAGGTGTTCGGAAGCACACACTTGAACCAGAGAGTTGTGGAAACTCTAAAAGCCTTGAAGAGATTGATGGTGTTCCAAAGGGAGCCACTTCTTCATTTGATTCACCTCCTCATGAAGGCAATAAAGGTGAAAGATAAAGGTATAAATCTCATTCTAAACATTTCCCTTTTGATTATGTTCAGCATGGTAAATTTCCATATAAGTATGGGAAAAGAATTGCATGTTCCTTTTGTTGTTTGGATAACCGTAATGTTTTTAGATGTTGGAACAAGATAGCCACATGCAGGAAACTTTTGAAGGAAACGAAGCAAGAAGCCAAAGGTCCACTGAACAAGGCAAATCATGTTGTCAAGAGGAAGCACATGTGTTGCACTTACTGTCATAACCAAGGGCATCTTGCTGAAAGATGTTGGACTCTGAATCCAACAATGCTTCCTTGAAACTTGAAGAAGGTTGAAAGAGAAAATGGCAAGAATGGAAAGAAAGATTCCATGATTGATGTGTTTCAGGATGATTCACATGTTGATGTTGATGTGAAAACAAAGGAAAGACCTTTGAAAGGGATTGGTAAGAAATGGTTGGAGTTCTTATCCAATTAAGATTGCATGTCTATTGATGCATCTATTTGCATTTCTTTGTTGATGGAATGCAAGTTGCAAGGTTTTACCAAGAAGGTGAGTGGAGAAAGCTGAGTAGGAGACTCACTTTGTTGCTGCAACATTATGTTCATTTCAGCTTCAAAAGTACAGTGTGCTTAAGCGAAAGTTGAAGGATGAAATGCATGCATGAGAATGATATGCATGAACACAGGGATGCTAATGATTTCCTTGTATTTGAACATGTATGTGTAATTAACTTGAAAGGTTGATTGCTTTCTTGTAGCATGCATGCAATGTTGACATGGGAGAATTTAACTTGGTCTCCAAGATGGAGATAATGATGAAGTGTTTCATCTTTTCAAAAAGAGTCCTAATGGTCCTTTTCTACATGCTTGACTTGAAGGGTCATTTGTTTTAAAGACATGTTTTGTAGGCTTGTTATCTAGTCCATCATTTTTATGAAAATGTAAGACATGGAGGTGTTAACAAGATCTGAAATCTATTTCTTTTGTTGAAGCGGGAGTTTATGCCATCCAGTTGTTGTCTGTATTTCTGTTGTCGTTAACAATTGTTGTTGATAGCTTGTCAAACAGGTACAAATGAAAATTTTGTGGAGCAGATGTACTTCACATTTGTTTGAGCCACCTTGGATCAATGATCAAGGCAGAGAAGTTCAAACTACCTTATGTGACCATCTCAGTAGGAGTTCTGCATGAAGTCAAGGAGGAAAATAGTTCTTCCCAGGAGGACCATCACATCCAGGAAGGAGAGTGGTCAAAGACTTTGGTTCAGAGGCACTATGCAAGGCAAGTGTATGGAGGTTGAAAGAAGAGGGTGTTGTTACTCTCATTTACTATTCAAATTAGTATATCAGTCTTTTGGAGACCAAAAGTTCTTTTAGTGGGAAGGCGTGATCCAAAATGGATCTTGGATAGACTTCTAAGTCTGAAGTGTTCCTCATAGAGGAAAATGAAAGTCCAAGGATGCTCTTGAAAATAGTCCCATTGCATAGATCTTCTCATTCTAAATCTACTGCAACTTGAATGGGCTAAAATGGACTTTGGATGAAGAAGTTATCGCAGAAAGAAGGTTGCCTTTATCCTTTGGAAAATGAGGCATTTCTTCTAAATATTTCCTAAAAGGCTCCTTAAGGAAATTACATCACAAATGTGCAAAGGGATGGACTTAACACATAGGTGGAAGGACCCCCGAGTAGCGATATCCGATATATCGGGTCGAAGGTAGGTTGTGCTCGATATCGGGACCCTAGACAAGGCAACATGCGATTAGCAATTATGATAATCAACGACTAGAGAGATTGGAGGAGCAGAAGGCATAGACCCCCGCTGATCCGATATGCCAGGTGCGATATCAGCAATTGGCGGATCGGCAGATCAACAATTGGCATGGTCAAAGGGCAGACCCCCGTGCCATTACGATTGTGATGTGCGATATAGCGACGGGGTCGATAGCAATACGCTGATATCGACGATCAGCGATACCCGATACAAAGGTTCGTCGGGCACCCGACTTGCGATAAGTCAATAAGGGCTGGACCCGATGGGAATTATAAGCCTGATTGCATAAAATTTGAAATATGGGATTTTCGGATTTTCCATGTATGAATGCATTTCCACTATAAAAACCACAATACAAAAGACACCCATGGTAAGCGAGATTTCGTGTGGACCTCAGGCAGTAAGTGGTATTGAATGGGCTCCTTCTGAACCCATGCACTGGCTAACACGTGCCATGGCGCGGGAGAGAGAAAACTGCCTTTTTGGGTGGGTAATCTTCGTGCACATAAGCCACCTAAAATAGGTTGTCAGCTGTTGGATTGGAGATCTCATAGATCAACGGTTCGCTTGCGATATCCATAAAAGACGGACCTGAAAGGGTTTATAGGGGCGATTTCATAATGTTTCAAGTCCAGATTTTGCAACCGATAGTGTATTTTTGGAAAAACTCTGTGTATGAAATTTTGTTCCATTTTCGGGTTTTTCCTTAAGGAAGGGCCCAATTCCTTTGTAACAACCCCTGATCATTTTGCCACATGGAAAGAAGGCGTTTTATAAGAAATGATGTGTTTGTAATGTGCAGAGCCACAGATTCAGAAGCCAAAGGGCTAGATGAAGAGACAAAGGAATAATTATACGCAGAGAAACAAAGAGGAAGCCACAGAGCCAGAAGAATGCCTCAAAGAATCTAGAGAGCTTGATTGAGGAGAAAAGCATATAGAGTGGAAAGTGCAGGCAATTGAAAGAGTCTTTGGGGTCACTTGGAGGTCGAGCGAGTGAACCAGAGAGCTGAAAGTTGTTGAGAGAGTCGCTTGGATGTAAAGTGAATTACAGAGGCATGTAGAGGCTGAGAGAGAGCTCAGAGAAGCCAGGGCCAAGAGCCAAGAGCCAAAGCCAGAGCTAGAGCCACAAGCCAGAGCCAAGAGCCAGAGCCAGAGCCAGAGCTAGAGCCACAAGCCAGAGCAAGAGCTAGAGCCAGAAAGCCTAAGAGATTTAGAGCCAGGGATAATATGGTGCTCTAAGCCCATTGTGTTCTATGTAAACTAGTGGAGTTGAGAGGGTAGCTTGTAAAAGGACTTTGCCATAATCTTAGAGAGCCTAGTCGAGTTGGCTAAAACTCAAGGAGATGTAGCCCAAGAGTTTTGGGTGAACTCCATGTTATATTGTTGTTACGTGTGATTGCTTGTTGTTGAATTGTATTTGCTTCTTTATTTGTTGTTATATGGTTTATATTAGTTCAAGCAAATAAACTTAAAACACATAAAAAATTTAAAAACCAAACACAAGCATACACCTATTTTCAAGCACCTTTAATTCCGCAGTTGGTTGATCACTAGATCTTGGGAATATTTAAGCTTTGTGAGTGGGAGAGGTTTTTGTAAGCTTGACAAGAAGCCTTTAGGCTCCATTTTCAGATCAATAGGGCACTTGAGTTATGGAGATTAAAGATTTAAATTCAAATAATTAAAAATATTTGTCAAATTTTGATTAAAATTAACAAGAAAAATAATCTCTCTCTCTCTCTCTCTCTCTCTCTCTCTCTCTCTCTCGTCTTCTCTCTCTCTCTCTCTCTCTCTCTCTCTCTCTTAACTAACTATTGTATAATATTCGTTAACTATATATTGAAATTCAAAATATTGTATATAAGTTTTTAGAAATTTATTTTAAAAAATATTTTTAATGTTAGGTTTAACCTAGCCTTTCAAAATAAAAAGAAACATTAACTATATGTATAATATTCGTTAACTATATATTGAAATTCAAAATATTGTATATAAGTTTTTAGAAATTTATTTTAAAAAATATTTTTAATGTTAGGTTTAACCTAGCCTTTCAAAATAAAAAGAAAAAAACATTTTTTAAGAAAAGTGAATGAATATTATAGTAGTTTTGCTTATATATTGTAAAATATTCATAAGGTGGTGATCCGATGGGAGTTAAAATCTACCAATATTTTATAGTTTATTTAAAATTATGATAATTTATATTTATTATTGATTATATTTTTAATCTTTTTTTGTTTTTTTTTAATTGTTTGTAAATGGATATGGTGTTTTTCTATTCTTTTAAAAATTTCTAGGTAAATATATCATGATCATCCATATCTAGATGGTCTTAACCTATCCACTGGGAAATCAAGTTTATTGACCATATGGTTGAGTTATAAATAGTGTAAAATTTAAATTTTTTGAGTGAGTCTTTCAAAGCTACATAAAAAAACCTATGTTGATAACGTCTACTATCTGTCACCCTACTCTAGAGAAAAAAAAAATATATATTATGCATTTAGGGGAGTCTATTCATTAGAAGAATATACTCGGGTAGGGTCCCTCGTTCTAGTTCCTAGTTATTCTATCAGTGGAAAGCATGGAATGTGACTCTTTATGCAGGTCAACCAAGTATTTTCCATTAAATTTGGCACTGGATCAATTGTAATTCCATGTGTATTGCCTGTAACTCTGTTATGATTCGTAGGCTACCGTTTAGTGGAATCATCAAGTCCTTTGCTAACAATGTTTTAATTAACCATGAAACATGCACATTTTTCAAAAACGAGGTGCGAAAACCTCGAGTATTAGTTAGGTATGGAATAATGTCACCCCATTCTTCTAATAGGTCTTGCTCATTTGGGTCTAGCTTTGTTTGAATTGCAATTTCCCAATCACTAATAGTCTCTTTGGCCAGTGAGTGACTTCCATTTCGATAAGCATTGGCAGCATCGTCGCTTGTAGTAGAAGTATGCCTATGGACCTTGCCTCTATTGGACCCATATTTGGCCATGCATCACCCTATCCCTCTTCCAGCACTTGAAATAGTCCTATAGATGGAGCACACCATACATTTTATTCTCCTCCTATTGCGAACTTTCTCTAAGAGTTCTCCAAAGCCTGGCCCTTTATCTTTGGTCCACACTTGAACACGATCGATAGGCTTCCTCAATTGGGTAATTCAACCACACGCTTAGAGTGCCTAAAATAATATGTACATGTAAAAATCTACCAAACAACCATGGAGAAACATAAATTTAACAGACAAAATCCAAAGTCATTCCATATAATGATGAGTCGGGATCATGACATCTTGACCCATCCCTCCATGGTAGGTTGTTTCCCCATAATGTTTGTAGATCTAAAAAGAAAGGCATTTCCCCTAAGCCACATTATCCTTTAGAAGGCTTCCACTAGTAATCCAAGAATGAATATAAGGAGAACCTCTTCTATGTCTCAAACAATAATTGTGGTTACTAGAATATATACAACCCTCAACCCAAAATAGCAAATGATTGGACAAAACTCGCCCCCACCCAGAATGGCTAAGAATGGAAACTTATAGGTCCCATGGATTCCCTCAGCCCCAATTTTTAGTTCAGCATAAAATGCACAGAACTAAGCCAACAACATCGACATGAAAACAAATTTGACAGAACTATCCTCTGAACTAAAGTACGATAGAGGTGGTCTAAGCCCATTTGTCAACCCTATGACATAATGAATCCCAGAATCTGATGGAATGACCATAATGATTTGATGAAACACTCTGCTTGTAGAGAAATATAACCATAATCGTAATGTAAATTACAAAGCCTTCCAAAACATACCCTTCAGAGTTGAGGTCGAGCTATCTGTATGTGCAGGTCGAGACAAGAAGAAAATCTTTCTTGCTCCCCACATTGCAACAATGACCTGTTCTCGTAACCTCTGCGTGGTGACCTGAGAAACCCTCACCAGATCTCTCAAAATACTTATGGCCCCAATTCAATTCACCTCCTCTTGCATTAACCTACTATCCTTTTACCCTCGCTAAGTTAAATTACTACCTCTCATATGATGCATGGATTTGCATATGTGGGGGTGGCCATGCCACCCCCTGCCTTAATGTTCACTCTTACTATTACATCTGCCTAAATCCCATGATGCCCCTTTGCCTAACTTGCATTCCGATCAATTTTTTTCTTTTTACTTTTGATTTAATTAATTTCTTTATTATTTAAATTTAATCTGTTTTATATTTTCATTAAATTATCTTATTTAGCATTATAATTTTTTCTTTCCAATGAAATAATAATAATTAAATAATTATTACTGGAACTTTATTTAGAATGTAATAAGATTTATGTAATTAAATTAATTTAATTTAAATTTAAAAAATAATGTGTTTAATTAAATTGATATAAATGTAATATTTAAAAAAAAATAAAAAAAAATAAAAAAATATTAAAAATAATTAAAAATTGTCTTAAAATATTACAAAATTTCATAAAGTATTTCATAAAATTTAATGAAGAGAGTAAAAAACTAAATTTCATTTTAAAAGTTTTATTATTTTGTTTTTATGAAGATTTTGGATAATTTTAAAATTCTATTCTATCATGTATTTTATTAATTTTGAAGATAATTTTATAGAATAATTTTGCAAGTATAGATTATGCAAATTTAAGTATTTATTTAATCTTTAAACTATTTTTCTACCATTAACCATCATTATACCCAAATTCGATGATATCAATTTCTAATTAATGTATACAATCTCTTTGATTCTATTAAGTTGTTCTCTAAATGCTCTGCAATATATGATTAGATTTGGGAGGAAATTTAACACTTCAATTATATAGATTCATAAAAATATCTAGGATAATAACTATATGACATATTATAGATCTCAATTTCCTTTTATTCAAGATCTCTAACTTAGCTTGGGTGTGCACCATCAACATTTTCTCTACGAAATCTATAACTTATTAAAATTATGTGGTAACTTATTAAAACTGAAGGCAGCTAATCAAAATCAAATATTTTTCCCAGCTACATATTTATTTTGCAATTCGAATAACTAATGATCAATGCTTTGTACCCACACTTACATAATGTAAAACCCCAAATTAGGCTTTTATTTAGATTGAGATTTTCATATAAATTTTCAACAATATCTTAAATATTCTTACAATTACAACCATTAAAGCATAGAAAATGTTGTGAAGTTTTGATTACACGTTATTGCTAGATTTAGATAATAATAAATATCAGGAACATGTAATACTAAAATTAAAGTGTTAATATTAATCTAAATAACACAACATTCTCATCTTAAAACACATCAATATTAATTTTAACTCTATATTTGTAATTAGTACATCACTCAGCAATATCATCTTCTCATCTCTCAAGTTGTTTCATTTAGTAAAAATATGTTAATGCATCTATCTCTCATAAGTGGTCTCATAAGTAGTAATAGTAGAGAAGATGATTGACACAATAGAGAAGATGATTTGTCAAGCATAAAAACGATGGATTTAATTGATAATTCATCTTCTTAATAGAAAAATGACTTGGTACAAAAGCATAAAAATACTATAAAAATATGGTCATAAGCATATAACAAGGATAAGCATAAGCATATAACTCAACGATACAGCAACAAACAACGATGGAGAACTGTAATTCTGGAAGAATATCTCATGTTTTACTAGAAGAATATCTCATGTTTTCAATTAAAACATGTTACATCCTCAGGGTGCTTTAAGAAAAGACGCCAACAATGAGTTTGATTTTCATCATGAGTTTAAATTACATCGTTGGGGAACTTTCGGAAAATAGAGCATGACGTTTCTCCTACTTTGTGCGAATATGCCACAATGTGATTAACCTTTTATATAAAAGGTAGCAGGTGGGTGCCACTAATAACGTGGACACTAATAAGAATGTGGGTACTTTACCCAACACCCAAATTTATAAATCATGACTTTTCTCCATTATTCATTATTGTTAACCTTAACGTAACTTAATGGTCTCTGCACCTACGTTTATTTCCCATTTTAAATAATTATTTAAGTATACATAATCCCCGAGCAAATGGTAGGATGGTGGCATAAAGAAGGGAAAAGAAGCAACCATGAATTTACCGTATTTCCATGTATGAGAATAAAATACACACAGAACAAGAATGAAAATAAAATACCCATCTGTTGAGAAAGATATCGGAAGTGGTAAGAAACCATCTGCAAATATTAAAATTATTAGTTTAGCTTCTTTTTCATTTGGAATATTACATTATTCTCATTTAATAGTAGGACAATTATTGATTTATTAATTATGTTTAATATTTATTTAAAAATGTT